>SJJU01027490.1:0-11032 GCA_012932125.1 Conopomorpha cramerella | reverse complement strand
TTTTTTTATATTCACCGTATGTATAGGCAAAGACACGCATAGATAAGAGAGTTAGCGTGTCATAAGTTGATAACCCTAAACGAAGACCTACCGTACTTTTTCAATGTAGCAAAAGTACTTCAGTAAGGTTACTTTTTAAATTTTTCAGGCTAATAAGTGATGGATTTTTGGAGAAAATTTTTGGAAGATCGAAATTTGATTAGAAAAACATTTTTTTAGTTGGTTACCTTCTACTAAGCTGATGACTCCTTATATGATATTAGTGGACGCCCTGCGATTTCATTCGCGTAGTTTCAGTATTTCATACAAAGTATAACATCCTATATTTCACTAAATAATAAATAAATGTATCCTTATCCTGTGGCACGCGTCACTATGCGTTCCACGGGATAAGGGATAAAAAGTAACCTTTGTCCATTTTCAGGCTCTAAAGATTGGCTGTGCCAAATTTCATCAAAATCGGTTGAGAGGTTTAAGCGGGAAAGCGTAACAGACAGACGGACAAGCAGAGAGATATACTTTCGCATTTATAATATTTGTAGGGATTACAAATTATTGAATTATGGGAGATATTTTTTTAATGTAATAGTAAGTTTTTATTGACACTGAAATTTAAAGAAAAGTACAATGAGGTTAAGTTCATTTCTTCTTCTAAATAGGTCACCAAATAAAACGGTAACTTACCAAAAATAATCTGCCATAATTCCATTTCGAAAGTAAATTGTAACTGTGCGATAAGACACAATTTTTTTTTTTAGTGTACCTATCAATAGAATTGAAGTCATCCGTGACCCTAAAACCGGTTGCCATACGCGTAATCGTGCTACGTGTGCGGAATCCTTAAAATCACCTAGGCGCTGCTACGGCCCCCGTACCAAGAAATCGGTGAGAAACAACGTGAACTTGTAAACAATAGAAACATGTTTGAGTACGAGGCTCAGTATCACGGCATCACCTGCCGCATCGTTTGAGATTGTGTCGCAAATTTTTTTTTCTAAGACAATTTAAGGTCACGGTAAACTTGTTTTAGGGTCATCACAAACTGGTAGTTTATTGAAATTTGGAAATATTTCCTGATTTGACGAGACGTCTATCTTTATGTGTGACGCGAACATGCGTTGTATGTTAACATGCTAACGAGATTGAATCATCATCATCATCAGCCCATACTTGTCCACTGCTGAACATAGGCCTCTCCAATTGCACGCCACTGTGATCTGTTTTCAGCTTCTCGCATCCAGCTTCTGCCAGCCATCTTGCGTATATCATCAGTCCACCTTGCCTGAGGGCGTCCTACACTCCGTTTGCCGAGACGCGGTCTCCACTCGAGAACTCGTTTTCCCCAACGGTTATCGGTTCTTTGTATAATAGTTCGTTTAAAAGGCACAAGTTGTCGAATTATCTTCGAATGTTAAATACACATCAAGTGTCTAGGGATCGAGTACATTTTAGAAGATTGCATAAAGAATATATTTTACAAAAACTGAATTCGTTCATAATTTATTCGAAATGTGGTGATAAGTCTTTGATACAGTCATGGGGAATTAGGTAGGAGACCAATCCAGAAGATTAGATTTAATTTAAATAAATTAAATTTTTTTGGAGCTATAAATGTTCTTGATCCCTAGACACTTTTGATCTGTGTAGTTCGTTTAAAGACACAAGTTGTCTATTTTTACTTTTCATGCTAATTATTGATTATTTCAATGCCAACAGCGATTACAACAAATATCTAAACCAATAATCACGTGAAAAAAGTTTTCATTCAAAATTTTCTGCGAAAAATGTTATGCATGACAACGAGAAAAGGAGACAAAAGATCCGACCAACGCAACCGGTATTTGCTTAACAACTAGCGCCATCTGCCATTGTGAGCGTACAACATCTCGCTTCCTACTTCCTCTCTTGCGGCAATGAGCTCAAGGTTTCTGCAGAGGCGCGTCGAAGGACGCCCTAGGGGGACCTTCGGCGTTACGCAAGCAATGCTGAGAGAAGCCATGACTACAGTCAAGCAACAGTGAAAATAACCACACACAAAGCATTTGCCACTCTAACCTTATGTAATAGAGTGGAGATTACAACGGAACGCACGCATAACATCGGACAGTGAGGCGGCTAATGCACGTGGCTTTACATTAGTTTTATTAACAAAGACAAGATGTTGTAATGTTAGAGTATTGTCGTGAAGAGCGACACAAATGTTGTGTTTTATGATTTTCAGATAGGATTTTTTGACGACACAACAATGATACATTTTGTCTCATGCTTTTTTTATTCGTGGCTATGATATCTCACATCGTTGGTACGAAATGTCAAGGCGTTACCTTACATTAAGACAGTGGGCCAAGCATGATACGCACTACAAGGCTAGATGCCCATTACGGATCTACATATGTAGGTACAAGCGAACGTGACAAATCTCTTGTCACATAGTAAATCTGTTCATGCTAGGAAGACGATGACTGTGTGACCTAAATACCTATGTTTCAGCGATATTTGTGTTAAAGAAAGCATTGTTGACAATTTACATGACATTAATTATTTAAAGAATAAGATCTTCGGTTAATCAATTTATCACGAGGTTCTTTATGTCTGGCAACCTCACCGGAGTAATTATTCGGGTAGTAGACACTCTGACATATACTGACTTAAACCTTTTTGGACTACGGCGGTCTCTTTTATTCCAGAACGTATGTTCAAGGCTCAACGCTTTGACGGTCATGGATAACATGCATAGTACCTACACACATCAAAAGTGTCTAGGCATCAGGTACATTTTAGAAGATTGCAATCAAAAATATATATTACAAAAACTGAATTCATTCATAATGTATTAAAAAAGTCATTGATACAGGCATAGGGAATTAGGTAGGAGACCAATCCAGAAGATTAGATTTGATTTAAATAAATTAGATTTTTAGAGCTACTAATGTTCTTGATCCCTAGACACTTTTGATGTGTGTAGCAGTGGCGTGCACACCATATAGGCAAAAAGACACTGCCTACCTTAGTATTTTGGTTACCCGACATAATAATGAAGTTATAGCCAGATCCTTTCTTGTTGTACTCACGACACAGGATCCTTTCTTGTTGTAACAAAGGTCCTGTGTTTTGTGGGTGGGTAGAGATACGTAGGTACCTATATTTCGTAAAGACAAGTTACCTATACATAGGTGTCACAGTCCTTGGGGATTACTGCCTACCTTGTCGTAAAAGCCAGTGCACGCCACTGGTGTGTAGCATAATGTGAATCTGACTATGCTGAAGGAAAACCGAGTATAGGACGCCCTCAGGCAAGGTGGATTGATGATATACGCAAGATGGCTGGCAGAAGCTGGATGCGAGAAACCGAAAACAGATCACAGTGGCGTGCAATTGAAGAGGCCTATGTCCATTGGACAAATACGGGCTGATGATGATGATGATAGGGTTAAATTAACTTGGCATTTCGTTAACGATCGTTGAAGGCATGGGCTTGTATTTGATGAAGTTTTCTAAAAAAATCAATCTGTCAAAGATAGTTAAAAACGAAAGTTACGTAACAACTTTATTCTATGATTGTTCGTCTGCCCTCTCGCTCGAAGGTGTGTTAAAGATTCCACCCAGATAAGTGTGAAATTAAAAACACATTTTTTGACAGTTTAGATCGATTCATGTCACGGATTGCGTCTACCTTCATAGTGCGAACCGCCAGGATGTGGAACGACTTGCCGGAGTTTGTATTTCCTGCGTATTACAGTCTGAAGGTCTTCAAGTCACTGGGGTGAATAGGTACCTAATGAACAAGTGTGCTCAATCGTAGACCACATCGCTGCTTAACATCAGGCAGGATGGTGGTCAAACGCTTGTTCTTAGTGATAAAAAATGTTACTTTAACTTTTGGAGAAAGCTTCAGTAAAATCATAATACAGTCAAAGAACATTCTTCAGCAGGTGCCTCTGTCTATACCTGTGCATACGTATGTGTACTATACGACTTTTTACTATACTTAGTATTTCCTTTTGTTCATCGAAATGAACCTTCGTGCGAAGGCTGAGACGAATTTCTGTAAATATTTAATGAGTTGTTTCGTTACATTATACATTCTTAAGTAATGCTATTGCTAGTCATTTGTTGATACTACTTCTTATGATAAAAATCTTTGGCTACAGCTCTAGAATAGACCGTAAAACATGTTCTAAATGACCCTAATACCTTTTTATTACCATTATGAAGTGTAAAATTAAGTATTTATTTAAATCATTTTAATGCAAATAAAAATATGCATGTAGGAATTTAAAAGAGGGACGTTATTGGTTTTATGAATGCTTTCTTTTCATGGCTTACAATATACCTATATTTATTTCATAGTTATACTAGCTGTCCCGGCAAACACTTATTTTGCTGTAGGAAGATTTGTACCTTGTGTATTGGAAGCCACCTTTTCAACCTTCTCTGGACTTCCGCGAATAATTCAAGACCAAAAATAGCCAAATCCGTTCAGTCGTTCTCTAGTTTTAGCCAGACTAACGAACAGCGATACATTTTTTTATATAAAATAACATAAATGTATGGCTTTGTGCAAGCGTGTTCCATCATTGACCACACTGCTACTTGGCACCAAGCAGGATGGTGGTCAAACACTTGCTTAAAATATTTAAAAAAATATATAAAAAATGATCCGCGCACACTTAGAAACCTTACCCATAGGACACTTTTCTAGGTCTATCTTAAACTTTCGTGTAAATCTAACATTGTTTCTTTCAACTCACAAACTTCATAATTAGATTAATTTAAGTAAGTTTACTTTTCAAAGTAATATCGTGTCTGTTCATACGCCGAATGTACGCGTTTTTTCATACCATTTCGTACCTCTAGCCAATTCCCATCATGTGTTGTTTTCTGTACGAAATCTCGTCTCTTCTCCGCTTTAACGGCAGACACGGCCTAAATGCAGAATGTGCCTAAGTGCGTTCCTATTAGGGCGCGGTCCGGCTGCCGATAACGTCTGCATAGCGGTAGTAATACTATGTTCTAAAATTATCAAAGGGAACACCCTTGACCTATATTAACGACGGCGAGGACTGTCATACGTACCTAGCTCGGACAGTTCCGCGCCGATGCGTTTGGCGTCCCTCTCACACAAACTCCGTGCCGTGTCGTCTCGGCAACAAAATGACGTATGTGACAACAAAGCCGAAAACGGCGTATGGTCGTGTGTTTTAATGCGTTTTATTACAGACGTATGCGTATGTATCGGTGTCATTCAGAATGTCTTACGTCTTTATTTGGCAGGTGATGTGTATGTTATACGTTAATTCATGCAACTGATTATTAGTGATTTGGATGTGGACGGAGTGGTTCGATTGTTTGAATATTAGAAATAATGTGGGTCGTGGGTGACGGCGATGGGTTCATCCCCTGTCACGTTGGGTTAATACACTTGGTGAACTGTGGACACTTGGCACTTAGCAAGTGCCTCTGTCTACCTTGCTTTGTGACTAAAAGGCGTGAAGTGTATGGGCCGTGGGATGAAAATGCTAATGACAAATTAAGGTTTTTTTGTTTTGTTTACAACGTAGTATTAGTGCGAAATAACCTAGGATATTATAAAAGATGTTTAACAGATACTCTCGAAAGTACTTCGTGACGAAATTGTGGCAGGAAGAGTGATTCGCTTTCACTATACTCTTAGTACAAATTAATCTACCGTAATTGACTCGAAAGGGAAACTCTTTACAATACAATTCTGACAGTTCGTTTTCAAAAAAAAAAGCAACCTTTTGTCAGCGCCGAAAGACGACATAGAACAATCGAGATAGACAATCCCTTCAACAACCCGACATTACTTCGCCGCCTTCATTGACATTAAAAATTATTACTTTTGTAATTAATTACTTTACACTTTCTTCCGGGCGTCAATACAAAATACTACTTACAAAATTTACTCGTCAATGTTGCGTACAAAAGGCCGAAGAGCGCATTAGTTTTAAGGTGATTTTTTTTGTTCTCTTCACTGCTTTGTGGCATGCAACAATTTCGTTGGCTTATTGCCGTGCCCTAGAAATCTGCCGCTCATTTATTTTCGTGTCTTTTTCGACTTACGTGACTTTTGCATATAAACGTTAATTATGTTCGTTGGGATCTCATTGTGCGGTGTACTTAAATACCGTTAGGAAATGGCGATTTGTGAGATGCGCGAGTGATTTTCGTCCCAAAAGTTACGGCGGTTTACCACAATATCTAGTGGCAGCGGCGATACGGTGCGTACAATAGTTAATGCTATTGACACACTTTCCGTGTAAAAAAAAAGACGTAAAAAACACTTAACACCTTTTGTCGCAGTTGTGCCATAATTTTCTTTTCAAAACGTCGTTTACGCATCTATGTATAGTATTGTGTTCAATGGAATAAGTGAGTTACAAGTTATTACGTAAAGTACGTGAATAATGACAAACTTTCCTTTTAAATCTGCACACCTACTCCTACATCTTTTTTTTTTACATGGGGGAATCCTCATGGACACCCCGCCGCCATGGGGACAGCGAACGGGATAGTGTCGGACTCTTACCGACTAAACCCCTACACCTGATACAAGGTGCACACATCAAAAGTGTCTAGGGATCAAGAACATTTTTAGCTCTAAAAAAATCTAATTTATTTAAATCAAATCTAATCTTCTGGATTGGTCTCCTAATTCACCATGCCTGTATCAATGACTTATCACCACATTTTGAATAAATTATGAATGAATTCAGTTTTTGTAAAATTAATTCTTGATCTTCTAAAATGTACTTCATCCCTAGACACTTTTGATGTGTGTACATTTCAGTAGAAATCTAGAAGTCTGCGAAGATTTTTGAACATGGATGAGAACTACTCCGTTACACGATGTGTTTCTTTTAGGCGGACCGATAGTATCCAAAAAGTTTAACATTATTTACACAGCCAACAGTAATGTAGATAATACGTAAGTACTGAAATCAAAAGGGCCATTAAGCACTCAAGCAGAACTACTAAAACGGAATGAAAATCTAACACTAAAAAGTACACTCTGATAGAAAAACTAAATAACATAAATTGCCGTGACCAAGTAAAAATACCTAACTAGGGAAGCTTTCAGCTCAGATTAAGCTTTTAGTTCCATACAGGTCCTAAGCTACCTGTTGTCAAAATCGGTGAATATTGCAATGAAAATATGATCTAAGGTCGATACATATAAATGTACTTTTAACACTGGAGAATCCACCTTCACTTCAGTGGCGTGCGCCGTGCGCTTTTACGACAAGGTAGGCAGTAATACCCAAGGATTGACACCTATGTATAGGTAACTTGTCTTTACGAAATATAGGTATTCTATCTAGTCCCCCACAAAACACAGGACCTTCGTTAGCCTATGTCGTGAGTACAACAAAAGAAGAACTGGTATACTCTATTATTAGGTCGGGTAGCCAAAATACAAAGGTAGACAGTGTTTTTTTGCCTATAAATGTTGTGCACGCCACTGCTTCACTTTCATCATCATCATCATCACCAGCCTATATTCGTAAATTGCTGGACATAGCCCTGTCCAATTGCACGTCTCCAATTGTGATTAATTTTCGGTTTCCCGCATCCACCTTACTTTTACTATGGTTTCTTCAAGAATGAAGTCACCGATCACAAGATAAAGGCAGATAGACCTTTATCTTCTAAAAGGAAAAGTTTCTCATCAATTATAAAATACAGTTAAAATAATCAAGTGTTCACAGGCTACAGAAGCGGAAACAGAACGCTTCCGTTCGCCAGTACACCATAGATAGTAGAGTTGCAACATTTGGAAAAGCGGTAAATCGTCATGCGCACGCGCCTGCAATGAGTGAAAGGTGGCAACCTCACTGCATAGACAAATAGACAATGGAACTGGCGAATTATGCATTATGTTGCCTACTTATTTGATGTTTCTACGTCTATTTGAAATACTTGACTCATTGTCCACTACTGGACATAGGCCTCTCCAATTGCACACCACTGTGATCTTTGCTTTCGGCTTCTCGCACATGTGTCACTACACCAGCCAAACTTTTTAAAACTATGGGCATCGTAAGAGCTGACCGAGGGAACTCTCCAGAGGACGAGCAGCAGCGTTCTCTGTGAGTTAAATCACAACATCACTGCGATCGCCAACCCGCCTACCCAGCGTGGCCATTATTGGGATTATCCTCCGTTATGATGAGCACAAAAAGAAATACTTGAGAGTCACTCAATATTTCTCACCGGGTGTATAGGGTAGCTATTGAGATATAATGTCTGTGCGTGTTTCATTAAAAAATGATCTAATGATGTATTCAATATCCCAAGAGTGTGAGATTGTTAGTTTACTGATAAACAACAGATTTCGTCACAGGTAGAGTTTATATATAACAATTTCTCGGTACAACTCAACTCAATACATCTAACCCGGCGATAGCGCCATTTAGCAAACGAATACAACGCCAGTCAGACTCCGGCAAGTCATTCCACACCCTGGCAGTTCGCACTATGAAAGTAGACGCAAACCGTTTGGTTCGCGTAAATGGTAAATCCATCTGGTATGAATGACGTTTTGCCGTTCTCCTGGTTGTCCTATTGTAAAAACGAGATGGAGGCAATATACATTATTAACAGTGTTTCTCTGCAAATATGCGCACGTATCTAAAATATATAAGAATCAATACCACTTTTCGTTGTAATGTTATAACTCCGGAACGGGTGCACCGATTTCGCTAATTCTTCCTTTATTGTGATTATTAATGGCAGCAGAAGGTTCTTATGAAAGAAAAATGACATCCACTGTTGGGCACAGGCCACCCTGGAGGTTATACTAATTTTATATTAATAGTTAAGACAGGACAACGTCTGTCCACCTTCCTCAGGAATCACTATATCTACAAAAGCCTTGATCAAAATCTTTTGCGTAGTTTTAAAGATAGCAAAGATCTTAGCATACATAGGGACAGACAGCGCGAGGCGACTTTGTTTTATGCAATCTCTATATTTTCACTCTACAAACACACACAAAGCAAACCAAGAAAGGGAAAGAAATACAGAAATAGCAAAAAAAACTCATTAAACATTCAGCACTCAGGCGCCTAAAGATCCTTGTCAGATTGTATATAAAACTTTGCCCATCACTTTCGACTGCTGGAGCGTTGCCAAGCTGTGACAGAAACAAAAACTATGAGCGGTTAGTGATAGAGTAACTTTTTTTAATTTTCCGTGATACGGATTTAATTATTAATAAATTCTTTTGTTTATTATGTTGAGATATTTTTAAAACTACTGATATAAGTACTAAAAATAGGTATCTACTATGTGAAAATGTATGGTATGATTTGTCGATTTATGACTGTACCTACCCCTTTAAGTTAGTGTACCTCTAATACTGTTAGAAGTTCTTCTATGAATATATTATTAGGTATCCAAAAAATCACATCGGCGATATAGGGTTCACACACCTTGTGGTGTGCGGGTTTCATCACGTATGCTGTCCTTCACCGTACGAATGTTGCGTTGCGTACATAGGCTTTGAAAAGGAGTCCCATTTGGTACAGGTCCACTAGCCGGACTCGAACCCGCGACCACCCGGTTACTAGTAAAGTATCCGATCAATGGGGAATCTTTGAGGCGGAGACCTGTCATTACTGTCAAATTTAGTTTGGAAAGTATGACAGTAATGACCAGTGGCGTGCGCTGGCTTTTACAACAGGGTAGGCAGTAATCCCCAAGGATTGACACCTATGTATAGGACTTGTCTTTACGAAGTATAGGTAACCTTACCTACTACTCACCCACAAAACACAGGACCTTCATCAGCCTATGTCGTGAGTGCATCGAAAAAAGATCTTGTAGCAATAACTCTATTATTAGGTCGGGTAGCCAAAACACTAAGGTAGGCAGTGTCTTTTTGCCTATATGGTGTGCACGCCACTGGTAATTACAGTTCTCCGCACTGAAAAACTGTCAGAAAAACGTTAAAGGAAATTCCCCATTGGACTAGAGACGCTGTTTATAACGTGCCAGTATTGATGAGTGCAATAAATGATATGAATATGAATACGGTCATTGCGGAGCATGAAAGGTGTGACATTGAATGACAGGATAAACAATAGTGTGATAAGGGAAAGTTGCGGTTTGAAGGAAGACGTAGTGACCAAGATTGAAAAGGGCATGCTTCGGTGGTTTGGGCATATGGAGAGAATGGATGAAAGTCGATTGAAGAAAGAGATTTATATGGGTGATGTAATGGGCCGGGTGAGTAGAGGTCGCCCCAGAAGGACATATAAAGACCAGATTGGTGATGTCCTGACCGAAAGTGGCGTGAAAAGTACTCGAAACCGGATGTCATGTATGAATAAATTTATGAATGTAGATGAAGCGAAAGGGGTATGTCAGGATCGTGACAAATGGAGATCTGTAGTCTCTGCCTACCCCTCTGCGAGACAGGCGTGAAGTGTATGTATGTATGTAATATGAATATGATTATTGACACAAAAAGAGGCGCTAAACATATTGTATTATAAGCTCTTAACGCTTGGCTGCAATGTGCCTGCAACTTTCTATTTTACTTCGGTTTTTTCTTCTCAGTTGACCTATTGCGTGGTTACTGTGGGCACATTGAAGGCCAAGGTTGGACAAGTCGGTTTTTTTTACTATTCTCTCCATACAAGTCGGTAGTGAAATGTAAATAGTTGAACTAGACTGTTACTAGTAAGTATAAGTGTATAGATCACAATGCAATGAAATAATAACTGCAGTTTATAAAAGTTCTCGATAAAGACCTAAAGCAAAATAACCGAAACCGTTGAATAAGTTCTCATTTTTTTTATTTGAGTTTGAGTCTATAGTTATATAGTATAGTTTGAAGGTATTCAAGTCGCGGGTGAATAGGTACCTACTGAACAAGTGTGCTCCATCGTAGACCACATTGCTGCTTAACATCAGGCAGGATGGTGGTCAAACGCTTGTTCATAGTGATTAAAAAAAAGAAAGTCTTATCAGAGCCTATGTACACAATTCAACGATCGTACGGTGA
>SJJU01027472.1:0-11790 GCA_012932125.1 Conopomorpha cramerella | reverse complement strand
ACGGCGAAGGACAACATCGTGATGAAACCCGCACACCACAAGGTGTGTGAACCCTATAACGGCGATAGGCTCACGCCCTGTCACGTTGGGTTAAATACGCTCGGTGAACCGTGGGTGCCTCTGCCTACCCCTCTTTGGGATTAAAGGCGTGAAGTGTATTTATTTATTTTTTATTTATAATATAACAAATGAAGAAAAGCAATACTTATTAGTTGATGAGCCCAATGAAGGACTGAAAAGGATTAAAGTTTATTAAGGGGTATATGTGTATGTCTCGTCCAGATGCCGCAGCAGCCCCCGCCGCCCCGCCAGCAGAAGGTGCGGCGCCGGCCCCCCCAGCGGAAGGTGCCGCCCCGGCCGCCCCGGCGGAGGGTGCCGCACCCGCTGCGCCACCGGCTGAAGGCGCGCCCGCACCAGCCGAGGGTGCCCCGCCAGCAGCACCCGCTGAGGGTGCGCCTGCACCTGCTGCTCCTGCCGAAGGTATGACGTTGTTAAGGTGGAACGTTTGACCCACGACTTGTAGCGTTCTGTGCAATAATGGAGTCGACACATCGATACGTTGTACTGAGCTGATCAAAACCGTCGTCGTAAAAGATAGACGGACAATGATTATGGTTAAATCATTTTTTAAGGAAACGCGCACTCACATGATATTAAATGTTTAAAACGGGTATTATAGCGCGAAGATTAACCAAAGAAAAGCATTCAGCTTACCTTCGTTGTTTGCCCGACGTTCGCGCTATAATACCCGTTTTAAACATTTAATATCGGACAATGGTTGTCTGTAAAGTTGGTATACGGACGGTAGGTTGACGTGACAACATTGCGGTATTAGTAGTACACTTGCTTGCGGAACTGGACAATGAGTCATCTTTTTCGTGCATGCATACGTAGGTATGTGATTATAAATATTTGTTATGTATTCTGTTTTACCTACCACCTACCTACTTAAGTTATTAATGTACATACGAGTATTAACTTTTTAAATACTGACCCGCACCTATGTATGTTTCTCCCATGTTGTGAGGTGGGACCGGTAGAGAATACTTTAGTATTAAGTCCACCCATTGTACTGTTGGTGCAATAAAGTATTAAATAAAAATAAATAAATATCGAGTTATTAAACGTTGTCACGTCAAAAAATACATACATCCACTCACGTGCGTAATTATCAAAAGAGGATGGCCAGAACCTTAGGACCAGAAGGACCATCCGGCCACATTTTGCATAATTAGGAGTTAACAGTCGACTACGGCTACTATGACATGTTGGAAAAAGACAACTGATTCATTCGGGATGTAAACATTCCAGAAAGAAACTTCAACCATCAAAATAGACGGAACTGAACCAAATTTAAATATTAAACAGGAGGCATGAGTTCTCAAATAAAAAAATATATTTAGAAACCGTTGATCTTTTATTTAATATTATTAATTAATGAATTGTAAAATTATTCAAATCGGTTCTCCCAGTAAAAAAAATTGAGATAACAAACTTTAATAAAATACCGACGAATTGTGAACCTCCTCCTTTTTGGTGTCGTTTAAAAATAGGGATAAAAAGGGAATAAATCGATGGTCCCAATTAAAAATGTTTTCTACACCGTTAGATCCGCAATATTAAGATCTAAGTATAAACTTATACGTATATTACATCGCGTAAAGGAACCAAAGATTTATAAGCTGTTGTAAATTTGAAGTATGTACACACAAGTAGTTTAGTTTTAATATCCAAAACTAACTTTTCTCCGTGTTCCGTTTTGTAGATCCAAACATGTTCCGTTTTGTAGATCCGACTTTCTTAATAGGGACCATCGAAATGTGACAAATGAGACATACTCAACAGTCCAAAAGTTCTCTCCACTCCTCCTTATCTATAGTATGTTTGATTTTTCATTCATACGTTAAAGTCAGTATATTTGCTTCACTCAAACACATGTGACGTCGCAGGAGCTCCAGCCGCGCCTCCAGCGGACGCGGCAGCGCCACCGCCTGCACCAGCCGCTGACGGTAACTTTACTTCTGTTTCATCCTAGAAAGACATGGACTAGTGGTCAGGGCATCTGCCTCTAGGACAACGGTCGCGGGTTCGATTCCCGCCACGGACATAATGCTTTAGAGATGAGCTGAGGCATTTGTTGTGTGCGTCTGGGTGTTTTATTTATCTATGTATGTATTTAAAAGTATTTATGGAAGTATATCAGTCTCTGGCACCCATAGTACAGGGTATACTAGTTTGGGGTCAGGTGACCGTGTGTAAAAAATGTCCAAATATATTTATTTATTTTATTTTATTTTATTCCCCAAATGGGGAAGAAGAGACACTTGCTAAAAAAATATAAGCATATCTGATGGCTACGGTTCACGAAGCTTATTTAACCGTGATAGTGGGACCATTACCGGATTTACGAAATTATCGACCAGACTTTCCCAATTATATAACAAAACATTACCTAAGTGCTGTGTTCGAAATAGTTTTTCCGTCATTATTTAGTAAGACTTACAAAAGTTATTATAAAACTGTACAAAACAAAAGACACAAGGAATCTGTGGGAAAAGTAAATAAGTATTTACATTCTTATTTATTAGCGCGCAAACGAGCGGCGACAGAGTCCGCAAAATACAATTTAATGTTTTTTTAATGGTTTTTAGCACCTGCCCCAGCAGCGGAAGCGCCGCCCGCACCAGTCGAAGGTACGAAATCTACTACCTACTATCTACTGGTTTAACTGGTTATTAAACAAAATAATATTTGCTCCGAATCTAAATATATAAAAGGAAAAGCTGACTGAATGACTGACTGACTGACTGACATATCAACGCACAGCCCAAACGGCTAAACGTAGACACTTGAAATTTGGTACGGACATAGCTTAGGTACCATAGGGGAGCACTAATAAAGGAATTCCTGAAATTCCCACGGGAACGGGAATAAACGGGAAAATTCTTTTGTATGAAAAACCTAAACGGCTCAAGTTAGACGCTTGAAATTTGGGATGCAGGTACTACTAAACTACGCGAATGAAATCGCTGGGTGTCCACTAGTCAACTTAAATAGAATAGGCATCATGTCAAACGCTTGTTTTTTATTGAAAAGTGAATTTATATGTTCGTTGTTTCCTCATGGAAAAGGTACTGAACTTCGGGATCTGGGTAGTAGTATGTAGGTATGAAGGTTATACGATCAAGATTCAACGAAGATTAAAAATGCGAGTCACAGTTAATCATCGTTATTTTATTATAATAGTCATTACTAACTGTTTTTTTAACGTAGGTACATGAGAAGACCAAATCTGTGACGTTATAAAATAACCGCCCAGGTATTACACACGTGCCTGAGAAATTACATCTTGGGGCCAAGGACTTACTCAGAAACGATGTATAAATATATAGATATATATAAATCGAATAATATATTGGAGATGTCTCCCCTAACCTTAATGAGGATTTCTCCGTCGTCCACTGAAAAAGCTGTCACGGAAGTGAGTTCTCCTTATAATAATTCAATCATATTTTTGTTTCAGCTGCCGCCTAAGGAGTGGATAGAGACAGCACTACACCACAGTGAAATGGTTCCGATTCACAATCATCGATGAATAGAGATTACCGACCACTGTAATTGTAATAACATGAATATTAACACTGTAAATAGGACATAATTAAGAGTGATTCACGTACATTCTAGTATTGATTGCATTTCGAATTTGGTCGGTAATCTGCAATGATATTTTCAATCCGGTTGAATATTCATCGTTGAACATTTGTACATTTTGTATTACTCATTGTTTGAAAATACATTCTTCAAACGTGGATGTCTTCTTTTATTGTAAACTTACACGTGTCAAACAAGATGATCCCAGTCAGCTTAGTTTCCGGAAAGTGATGAATAAGTAAAATTTCCATAATACGAGCAACATGTATAACATGTCGTATCACGTCACGCTATCGGGACTCTCCCGAGACAGAGAAAAAAGACATTGATATTACCTATAATAAACCAAGTACCTACAGGAAAATATTCTTCTCGTTGAAGAAATAAGCGAATATAACACACTAGTGGATGCCCCGCGATATCATTCGCGTAGTTTCGTAGTGCCTGTATCCCAAATTTTTAGCATCGGCGCCAAACTTCAGCGGTTTAGATTTGTCATACAAGTACATTCCCGTTAATTCCCCTTCCAGTGGGAATTTCCGGAATTCCGTTCCTTATTTCATGTGCCTAAGTTTAGCCGTTTGGACTATGCATTGATATGTCAGTCAGTCAGTCAGCTTTTCCTTTTATATATTTAGATTATATTTCAATCCATGTAAGTACTTGTTTCTCTCCTTTACGATAGATGGCGCTTGCTGTCGTAGGGAGGATAAATGTCAACGAAATTACTAACTTCAAGCAGTCAGTATTGAAGGAGACAGTTTTTTTTATTGTTTGTTCACGTTTTACAAAAGTGTCTGCAGTTCGAATAATTTAAACGTACGAAATAATAACAACGTACTAAAATATAACCCACAGAAGTCACCTAGGACACCCACTGGCGACATAACAATTTTTTGGAGTTTGAAAATTAGCCATTATTGTGAAAGAAATCTAATGGTTTTTTTAATTACACTATGAACAAGCGTTTGACCACCATCCTGCCCAGCTTCTACGCTGCGCTTTGGGCCATAGCCTCAATATTTCAGTCAAAGTTGAGGGTGGGGGTTTGTGTCATATCTAAAAGCACCAGATGATTGGCAAAATGTAGCTAGTATAATGGCGTGCACACCGTATAGGCAAAAATACACTGCCTACCTTAGTATTTTGGCTACCCGACCTAATAATACAGTTCTTGCTAGAATGTTTTTGTCGTACTCACGACATAGGCTGACGAAGGTCCTGTGTTTTGTGGGTGAGTAGATAGGTAAGGTACCTATACCTATACTTCGTAGAGACAAGTTATCTATACATAGGTAAACTTTGAGCGTCTGTGGTCCATTTGGTAGAATACTTGACTTGCAACTGGGAGGTCGTGGGTTCGAGTCTGGCTACTGGACGTGTACCAATGGGACTCTTTTACAGAGCCTATGTACGCAACGCAACGCTCGTACGATGAAGGACAACATCGTGATGAAACCCGCACACCACAAGGTGTGTGAACCCTATAACGGCGATGGGCTCACCCCCTGTCACGTTGGGTTAAATACGCTTGGTGAACCGTGGGTACTTGCTTTAGCAAGTGCCTCTGCCTACCCCTCTTTGGGATTAAAGGCGTGAAGTGATTTTTTTTTATTTTCGTTTGAAAACATGGGGCATGTTTTCCTTCATCGTATCACGCTGTGTTTAGTGGTATCATATGAGCTTTCCGAAGCTACTAGCAAAAATGCCGATTGATTATATACCCCTAAATTAAGCCTTAAAGGCTAATAATGGCGGAATTGGCTTATTTAGAAGATACACAGAACCTCAACTTGACTTGTCCAAGTTGTATGTCAAAGATACGGAATAACCAGTTTCAAGTAGACACCATGTTAATAACCGTCCGTGTTGTATAGTTGACAACAAATGAGCCGTTTATTGTAAGGGGGTAAAATTTTTGCAAATTCTTAGATAGCCACTCAGTCCGTGAATATCAAGAAAAATAATTACTTGAATCGAGCAGATTGTCACTAAATTTACATGAAGAGAGCGATTATTTAATATTCGATATATTTTTGGTATCAGAGCTCCTTAGGAGAAAAACAACTAAGTATTTGGACCATATATAACTCAATATCTAATTCTAGAGAAGATATTATGGCCATCTACATTATAATAATATATAAAAAAAATTACGTTGCATAATAGTTTTTTCACTAACTTATGTGGCATTTTTCATCATCAGCCACTATAACGTCCACTGCTGGGACGAGGGCCTTGCCCCAATGACCACCTTTCCACGTCATTTGGTGCTGAGACATGCCAGGTAATCGACCACGCTTGGCGAGGCGGGCCTTGGCGATCGGCAGTGGTGGTTGTGGTTTACCTCACAGAGAGGCGCTGCTGCCCGTTCTCTGAAGAGCTCCCTCGGTCGCCTCTTACGACCCCCATGACGGGAAAAGTTGTGCTGGGGTGGTGACACATGGGGTGGTATTCTATTCGCCGTCACCACACGGCTGGCATTTACACGAGGTCGATCAATAAGCAAATCCTTTAAGCTAAGCAATATTGGTCAACGGCTTATCCATATAACAATCCTCGTCTTAATAGGGAATATGGTTTTACCGCGCTGGATTCTCCCTGTCTACACGTGGACAATATTAGTCTGGCTTAAAGTTTTGTTCTTTAGATTGGCCTACTGTAAATGCTCTATTACGACTGCATTCTTATTTCTTTCTAGCTGACCCGGCGAACGTTGTTTTCCCAATGTACATGCACCGTGTTTCCCTGCTATTGTATTCATCTATTATACATACCTTCCTCAATAATCACTCTATCTATTAAAGAAAACCGCATCAAAATCCATTGCGTAGTTTTAAAGATCCAAGCATAAATAGGGACAGAAATCGGGAGGCTAATTCGTTTAATACTATGTAATGATGAATAGATTTGACATAATTAATTACATATGTCCTAATTCAATACCTTAAAAATCCGATAAAAAATGTGATGTTACGCTACTCGTTCAAAGTTTAAAGCGTTCAGTTAAGTTTGTATCTACCCCTAACTCGTAATGATGATGACGATGTCTAATCGATTTCGAATCGTTCTATTAAGGGGAATACGCATCGTTTCTACAGAGCCGAGATAAGCAAATGATCCGCATTCGGCAGCAAGATTAGGCGGCTTTATGAGATCATATAAAAATGCTGAGTGAAGAATGTCTATAAGCTGATAAAGATATATTCTGTTTTCTACAGATGTCTTTATAACATGAGTTTTGACACTTTTGTTAAGTGTATTGATATTATAAACTGTCCCGGCAAACATTTCTTTTGCCACAGGAAGCTGCCTTTGTACCTCGTGTTATTATTGGAACAAATACAGCTGATGGAGGTATATTTATCCCCAATTACAACAAACTAATTCGTATTTTCAGTGTATAAACTAACAACTAGTTGCTGTCACTTTGATCATCTTTTTCGACGGACATTTCAAATGTCAACGAGACGTCTACCAAGTACGTACCCCGTACCAAGACCGTGCGATGTTTTCGCGATGGTAGAATACATTACCTGCAGTGGCGTGCACACCATATAGGCAAAAAGACAGTGCCTACCTTAGTATTTTGGCTACCCGATCTAATAATAGAGATATTGCTAGATTTTTAATGTTGTACTCACGACATAGGCTGACGAATATCCTGTGTTTTGTGGGTGAATAGATATTTAGGTACCTATACTTCGTAAAGACAAGTTGCCTATACATCGGTGCCAATCCTTGGGGATTACTGCCTACCTTGTCGGAAAAGCCAGTGGCCACACCATATAGGCAAAAAGACACTGCCTACCTTAGTATTTTGGCTACACGACGAATAATAGAGTTATAGCTAGATCTTTTGTTACTCTCACGACAGGCTACCGAAGTCCTGTGTTTTGTAGATAGGTAGAGGTACCTATATTTTGTTAAGACAAGTTATCTATACATATGTGTCAATCCTCGGGGATTACTGCCTACCTTGTCGTAAAAGCCAGTGCACGCCACTGCCTGTAATATTTAACTTTGTGTACTGTTTTATTGAGATGTTGTCTCAATTGTATATGAACATAGGAATATGAAGAATCGGTGATAGTAACTTAAAATGGCCTTAGCAATCTCCGTTATAAATATTTTCCCCGGTTTTGGACCCGCACTGTATAGATTAAAATAAACGTACGATCGGTCAAAATAATGGTCTGCTGGTTTCGATGACACTTCTTGTGTAACTTAAACATCAATGAGGTAAAGTTGTTATAATTTATTGTGGTATTAGGCATTCTTATTCATAGATATATGAATCGGACATGTACCTGCTCCGAAGAACGGGCTATAATCGCTAGTTCCATTCGACTGGCTGCCCGCCATTAAGAGCAGGAAAGGAGGAAAAAATAATATTTGCATTTTAAGAAACATTCACACGGAGAAACTAGAGATACTTTGGTGTTCCACGGATTTTCAATATTTCGTACTCGTAGATTAAGTATAAGAAGGTATTATCATTATTCAACTAACCTATGTAAGTTAGTTAATATAACCAGTAAGAGCAGACAAGGAAGAAAATAATATTGGCATTATAAAAAACATTTATACGGAAAATAATGAGAGGTACTTTGACGTTCCTATACTGAAAATAATGATAGGTCCTTTGACGTTCCTCTACTGAAAATAATGATAGGTACTTTGGTGTTCCTATCTACTACGCTTGGAATATTTCTCAGCGTTCCCCGTTGTGTAGTTCTGTTGGGCGGATCGGTAAGTGATTCGTCTCCAGGTCTAGCACGCGTGTCAAGAAAGACACGATATAGAACAAATACGCACTCTGATTGGCTGTTATGTCACGCTTCGTGCGACTTATCTTGTTAAAAGAAAATTGCAGTGCGTTATGTTTTATCACTTCTTTCTTGAAGCGCTGTGTTAGGGGGGCTAATGTGGTAGACCCTGTCCCGTCCTCGTCGCCATTATTCTATCTGAGGTACTACACAATTAATACGTGCGACTGCTGTAATTAAGAGCCATAGGACTTATGCGTGTGCACAATACTAGAATATAATTGTATGCACGTACATACACACATCAAAAGTGTCTAGGGGTCAAGAACATTTTTAGCTTTAAACAAAAATCTAATTTATTTAAATCAAATCTAACCTCTTGGATTGGTCACCTACCTAATTACCCATGCCTGTATCAATCAATGACTTATCACCACATTTTGATGATATCGGTTTTTGTAAAATATATTAAATTAAAATGTACTTGATCCCTAGACACTTTTGATGTGTGTACATATATATAAGGTAGATAATACCGGAGGCTATACTGCGGCTATACCAGAGAGAAGGCCCTGGATTTATATCACACCTTGCGTATTTCCAGGGCGGCAACGCATCGATCTGTTAGTTAACCCTTTTGGGGATCCAACCCGCCCGTCGACGAACTTCTATTGTCTCAATTTGAGTTTTCGCTTACGCGATATGAAAGTTATTATACATGTACTAGAGCTGTAGGTACCGCGTCGCGTCGATCCCGTGGGAATTTCGGGATAAAATATACCCTATGTTTTCCGGAGGTAGTGTTGTTTCTCAACCGTTTGACAATCAACACATTCTCAAATCGTTCAAGTAGTTACGGAGACAGTTGAATCCAAAAACAAAATCTTTCTTCATTATAATATTAGCATATATTATTCCGTGTCGTGTGTATTTTTTATTCGAAAAACAACCTACACGACAGGAGCACGTAATAAGTTCTGTACAACGTTTACATTCGTTTCGAATTCAAATTTGAAATTCACAAAGGCCCAAGCAGTACAAAGACAAAACGTTGATTGCCAGTATAAAAAAATAACGCTCGTTAGGTACTTTTACCCCTTTCCTATGGACGGACGTCCCTAATGAATGGCTACCAACAAACATTAAGTATAATTGAAACGACTTTTCCCCAAAATTCAGTTCTTTCTGAACTTTTGAATTTAATTCGTTGGAAAGTTCCCGCATAATTCTTTGGGTGGACGGTAAATAGCTCATAACTTCTCTATGGGGAGCGGTATCAGGCGGGGTCTAATTAGGTGTCTTTTTACTTTGTTATTAATCACTCAGAAAAGTTGCTGGTGAGAGGATGCTGATTATCGTCATATACAGGGTGTGGCGTAAAACACGAGCATACAATTCTAGTGTAGATAGATTATTTCGACCCCTTTAAGTTAGTCTGATGTGTACCGGATACTTGAAAGTCAGCACGTTCTTTCGGAATAAATGGAGATTAAATTTTTACTCATAACACAGCGATATTGTCGTGATTTCAACGAAATGTCAGTGAAGAGTGTTTTGACATTCCTGGCACATGTTAGGGAAGAAACTTTTTTAAAACACATTTTGAACACTACTAGTAGTCCGGTCAATTTAGACATTCGAAGTTACATAAAGTCCCAACAAGCTATATTTTTGTGAAGTTGATCAAAACATAATTATAAACAATGTCTGGAAGTTCCCCATCATTCCCCTGTAAGGAAAATTTTTTATTCAAGGTCAAAGGTCAAAAAAATTAGTTTTTGGCGATTTTCAGCAAAACTGTAAGTTTTATCATAAAAGTATCTCAGACAAAAATTGTAGATCATAAAATTATCTATAAAAAATGTATCAATACTTTTTTCCTTACGAGCCACCGTTTCTAAGATATAACGATTCTAAAAGTTATAAAAGTTGTTATCGTCATAATATGCAAAAAGTTTATTTACTTTTGTAAAGTGTCAAGATCATGTACTATTTTTACACGCAATAACTGGCTGTGATACGACATCTGCATTTTACAGGAGGGGTAAAACAGCAGTTTTCAAAATGTTTGAAAAACAAGATTTAATTCAATGTTCATTTTTAAAAAAAGTGATTCAACTCAACAAGAAGTTATTACCAACGGCATCCGCTTTCTTCTTTCTATGTACGGAGCTCCTAAAAAACTACCTGTTTAGATAAACATCGATATGCATATTTCGTTAAAAATACTAAAAATAAAAAACAACTTCAAATAGCTTGTCTTCCTCCAACTTCAGTTGCTGCTCACCAACATCTTTTTCGAGTATATTTCCAAGTTCAAGTGTGGCTTGGTTATCAGCTAGACCCTACAGACTGGGGTTGGAAGTTGGTCAACAATATATTAGAGCCAGTTCAAATTTTACTTCCACCTGCGCCGGAAAAACTGCTGAACATTATTTTTTGCAACTGCAAAAAGAGATGCAGTGCTAAATGTGGTTGCAAAAAAGTAGGACTGTCTTGTTCTTTGGCATGCACAAATTGTCAAGGCCGGTCGTGCTCTAATATTGAATCACAAACAATGGAGGATTCGTTTGACTCCGACGAAGTATCATGCGATACATCGCTATTGACGCAATTTACTTGCATCCAAAATGAAGATGAAGAAGAAGCAGGAGAAGAAGAACAAGAAGAAGATCAAGAAGAAGAACAAGAAGAAGATCAAGAAGAAGAACAAGAACTTGAAACTTACGAATAAGACGAATAAACTTCAACACTTTTTTTCATTTACATCGCTTTTATCTTTCCCAATCTTTGAAAATTTCCGTTATTTTGCAATAGTTTTACATTAAACAGGATCACAACTGACCCGTGGAGTAGGCCTACTGGGAAAACCACGTTAACAAAAACGCGCTAAGTACACTACCTCATAGGTGGCGTGGAAACGTGTGCATATTATGACGATAACAACTTTTATAACTTTTAGAATCGTTATATCCCAGAAACGGTGGCTCGTAAGAAAAAAAGTATTGATACATTTTTTATAGATAATTTTATGATCTACAATTTTTGTCTGAGGTACTTTTATGATAAAACTTACCGTTTTGCTGAAAATCGCGTAAATTTCATTTTTTTGACCTTTGACCTTGAATAAAATTTTTTCCTTACAGGGGAATGATGGGGAACTTCCAGACATTGTTTATAATTATGTTTTGAACAACTTCACAAAAATCTAGCTTGTTGGGACTTTATGTAACTTCGCTCTCATTTTTTGGTATAAATTGACCGGGCTATAGGATATGAATAGTCATCATCATCAGCCACACCATGTGCACTACTGGGCGAGGTACAATGATTCCTGAATGGCCCCATGATCATGGGAGAGGGGGGGGGG
>SJJU01027465.1:0-11463 GCA_012932125.1 Conopomorpha cramerella | reverse complement strand
AGGGGTAGGCAGAGACTACAGATCTCCATTTGTCACGATCCTGACATACCCCTTTTGCTTCATCTACATTCATACATCTTTTCATACATGACCTCCCGTTTCGAGTACTTTTCACGCCACCTTCGGCCAGGACATCATTGTTTTATAATTATGTAATGATTTTTGTTTCTGTAATTCGGTTTTTTTTTTTAAATAAACACAACTATTTATGCCTAGCCTTGGACGTCTGAGTAGGTATAACGTTTTATTAGTATGGCGAAGAACGATAACGAACGAAGTTTCTAGAGTTACATGGGTAACGTAATGAAAAACTAGGCCAGATACCAGATCGGTGACATACTGAAGCAAGGTCACGGGTCTTCTATCGGGCGCATTTCGGAGATGTGCTACGGAGTTGCATAGCCTAATACCCCCATCGCGATTTTTCAATGAGACAACCAGGAGAACGGCAGAACGCCATCCATACCAGGTGGATATACCATTTACGCGAACCAAACGGTTTGCGTCTACTTTCATAGTGCGAATCGCCAAGATGTGGAACGTATACTTATACATATATATATATATATTTTCATTTAAATATACACTTATATAAATAAAACACCCAGACACATCCAATAAGTACTTAAAAGCTCATCACCTAAGCACCTGTCACCGGTGGTGGGAATCGAACCCACGACCCTATGGAGCAGAGGCAGACATGCTGACCACTACACCAACGGGCGCGACAAGAGAAAAGTAGGCATATTATGTTCGGCCCACACTGCAGTAGAATTAAGATCCAGATAATTACATTTGTGCTTTAATCAGTGGACTTACTGTATTATGCGTCATTAACTGTACTTATTTTTAGTGAATGGATCAATATGATTATTACAGCACACTACAAAATATATTCAGGACCGAAAATTATGTAATTATTTTGTGCAATTATTAAGCGCACAACACATCGAAATATTTCGCAATCAAGGAGAGCTAACTACAATAAAATAGAAAACAGAAGGTCATTAGGTATTGTTGGCTTGTCAATACAATGTATAAAACAAAGACACATAGATATTCAAAACTAAAAAACGGATTTTGTTGCGGTTTTGTATAATAGACAAGATGATTCTTGAGAAGGGTTTATATGCATGCATATAATCCTAGAGATATACTTTTAATAATACAATAACTACTTTTGCTGGGACATCTAGTATATTTGAATATAAATCTATTATATAAATTTATATATCACCCTAGATATTCATATTAATAGTTAAGTCAGGACAAGGTCTGTCGAGTCCATCATCATCATCATCATCATCAGCCCATACTTGTCCACTGCTGGACATAGGCCTCTCCAATTGCACGCCACTGTGATCTGTTTTCGGCTTTTCGCATCCAACTTCTGCCAGCCATCTTGCGTATATCATCAATCCAGCTTGCCTGAGGGAGAGTCGAGTCCACTAGTCTTATAATATAAAAATCAAAGCCACTTTTCGTTGTCATTCCATAATTCCGGAACGGGTGGACCGATTTCGCTAATTCTTTCTTTGTTGTGCTTATTAATGACAGCAGAAGGTTCGTATGAAAGAAAATAAATACATCCACTGCTGGGCACAGGCCACCCTAGATGTTCATATTAATAGTAAAGACAGGACAACGTCTGTCGAGTCCACTAGTAAGTAATAAATTTCAGATTTTATTGAAGTTTTATTTTTGACCCAGTATTTTTCATCACGAGCGTATTTATATTTTACAATGGTAAAAAATTCAATATCGCTGGCACCAAATTCTTCCAGGTAACGTCAACAAATGAATTCTTCTTTACGCTCTGTCCTGGATTGTAAAACCGTGAGGTCAGTGAACCGCAGCAGCTGCGGCCGTAAGATAAATAGTAAAGGTAGCAAAACAAATAAACCCTAACAGTTAAATTGTGTTATCTCACAGAACCTTCGAGATAAGGTTGTAGGTACTGTCAATTCTTATCGGTCATTTTTATGTCTCTCGGCTTCTACCATTTGACTTGAGACAAGCGGCGGTGGCACGGAGCGTACAGTTAATTGCATTTCATATTTAAAAACTTCGTCATTTGGACTAATTGATCTCTTTAGCAACGGTATCTATCGGTTCGCTGACAACGACACGGTTTATTTGAAAATGGAATCTATAGTGTGACAGATGTGCGAGAGGCACGTAGAGACATTGAGATTTGATACAGTGTGCTTTTTTTTGTTGTAAAAAATTAACATGTTGACTTCACCGGTGGCGAGGCAGGTTAGTCTAATCAGTGAAATAATTTCAATGATGTTTTTGAGGTAATTAATTAAATAAATAAATAAAAGTAGTACTCATACAAATGGGTTGATAATGTCCTTGTTTGCCTACGGCCCCACACTAGGTAAAAACCTGTATCGCGAGGTCCGAAACATAGTTTACCTAGTGACATTAGTTCCGTGCCGTGTAAGTACAAAGAATATAAATAACCTCAAATGCTCAAACCTCAATATTCGAAGATAACGAAGTGATCCGACAGTGAACGAAAGTTATCCGACATAGCTCATCGGTTTAGCAAGCTGAATAGGCAGTGGGCCGTCCGAATTAGCCGTAGAACCGATCGGCAAACGAGTTCTCGAGTGGAGACCGCGTCTAGGCAAACGGAGTGTAGGACGCCCCCAGGCAAGGTGGACTGATGATATGCGCAAGATGGCTGGCAGAAGCTGCATGGGAGAAGCTGAAATCAGATCACAGTGGTGTGCAATTGGAGATGCCTATGTCCAGCAGTGGACAAGTATGGGCTGATGATGATGAAGACGCGACGAGAACCCCACGCGAAGTCTCCGTAATGTGGTCGTCATGCCTCAGAAGGTGGAGAGTTGGCAACAAAACAGGGATGGACAAAGTTAATTTGTATGGAGTCAAGAAAACGTGTGCGTTGAAAAGAGGCAAAAGTGGGAGAAATTCGGACGGAAAAATTCACCATTATTTCTCAGAGCAATCATATTGTGTAACCTCCTCATTAAATAAATAAATCCATTTTGTTCCAGGTGTACGCGTCCATGGGCACGACCCTGCTGTTCGTGGTGAACGGCTACATCATCGGCCTCCAGGCGGTGTTGCTGCCGCAGCTGCGCGCGGAGGACAGCCCCATACAGCTGGACCTGCACCAGGAGTCCTGGATCAGTGAGTACGCACAATCTAACCAAAGTTTCCGTAACCAACAGCATATAATTACCATTTTAACATATATAAATACGTTTCACGCCTGTCTCCCAAAGGGGTAGGCAGAGACTACAGATCTTTTGTCACGGTCCTGACATACCCCTTTCGCTTCATCTACATTCATACATCTTTTCATATATGACCTCCGGTTTCGAGTACTTTTCACGCCACCTTCCACCAGGACATCATCACCAATCTGGTCGATGTATTGTTCTTCTGGGGCGACCTCTACTCACCCAGCCCATTATCATATATACATAATCATTAAAAACATAATCTTAATAGTTCACTAACTGTGAAATAAAAATTAAGGAGTAGATCCTGTATATCAAACGCAGTGTGGACATATTGACGAAATCTAATTAGTGGTTAATTCCGCCTAATTACCGCTTTAAAACAGAAGTGACTCATGCGTAATACGTTTTGTTTCTTTTTTCCAGACTCAGTGCCCTTTATGGTTATATTCCCAGCCCAGACACTATGCGGCGCGCTCACATACAAGCTGGGCAGGAAGAAAGTGCTGATGCTGTCGGTCTTGCCGACAATGATCACCAGCCTCATGATCTACATATCAGTGGACTACTGGTCTCTGTTGTTCACCTTCATCATTTTTGGCGCAATGGGCGGCGGTATCTCCGTAGGCACACTCATGATAGCTGAGATGTGCTCGCCACAATATCGCTGCGCCATAATGAACGTGAAAGCCGCCTGCATGGCGTGTGGCATTTTGCTCGCCCATTTCCTGGGAAATTATTTCAATTACAGAACCCTCACGTTGTTCGGTCTGATACCGAGCACGATAGGGCTGATCTCAATCACCACGAGCCCTGAGAGCCCGGCCTGGTTGGCGGCCAAAGGGAAATTCACCGAATGCGAGAAAGCATTCATATGGCTCCGAGGAAACGGTGAACATGAAGAGTTGTACAGACTCATCAACAGTCAGAAGATCAGACTCAGGAGGAAGCGTTTGGAGCGAAACGAAACAAGCAATAAGAGCTTGAAAAGCATCATAAAATACGTCTTTGACAGAACGTTCCTAAAAGCGATGGGTCTGAGTATCGCGTTTATAATCATGATCGATTTCGCCGGTAAACAGGTGTTCAACTTGTACGCCGTGGACGCCATGACCAACATGCTGGGAAGCTCGGAGAACTCTTACTTGTACGCCACAGCGATAGATGCCGCTGAAATTATTACCTTATCGTTATCATGTTTAGTTGTGAACCGATTCAAAATGAGAACTCTCCTGTTCGGTCTAGGCATACCAGCTTTGACAATACTGTTCATTTTTTGCTTCACCTCGTATTCATTTTCTATTGGATGGCTATCAAGCGATTACCGCTGGACTACACTTGTGATGATAGTTCTTTATTTCTCCTTATTGAACATCGCGGTGATACCGTGTCTGTTCGCGATGTTGAGTGAAGTCTGCCCGCTGTCTCACAGAGAGTTGGGTTTGGCCGTGACCAGCTTCTTTTTCATATCAATGCTGTTCACTATGGCAAAACTAACACCGTTCATATTGAAGTACTGTGATATCTACGGAACGTTCCTGATCAATGGCACGTTCATGAGCATGGCCCTGTTGTATTTATACTTCTTTTTGCCGGAGACGTATAAGAAAACGCTGCAAGAAATCGAGGAGAATTTAAAAGGAGAAACACTAGACAGTGAAACTATGATTAGTGTAGAGATGAAGGAATGCATATTGAAATAGCACTGATGTTGAGCGGTCAATCTACATTATGTTGTATTATTTACAACCGTAGAGAGATCCCAGACGGACAGTACACCATCTTGAAGATGTGTGACGTCAAAAAGGAAGGGTGTAATATCAAGTGCAAGTCAACACCCCACAACCCGGTAAACGTATATGATACGTACATTTGTATGGATATGGACGAGTCAATAGATTTTTGCCAGGACTGTGGTAAAAGGAAACCAGTAATTACTGTTTTCCCCTCAAGTAGGTAGTTAATTTTGTCAATGACGGGTATGTGTGAATTAATGTACATTTATTGATAATTTTGATGAAGCATCAAGATGGGTCTTGAAGGAAGACAACGATCTGATCTGGTGTGTTAAAAAAACTGATGGTTGAACCAATTGGTTTGCTGACATTGTACTGTAGTAAACGACAATGGCAACATGTGTTAATTTTTTGGGTAAGAACACAATAATACTCTGCCAGATTAATAGTAGATAATTAAACAATAAGACCAATAGGACCCTTTTTCAGAGCCTATGAACACAATGCAACGCTCATACGGTGAAGGAAAACATCGTGATGAAACCCGCACACCATAACGTGTGTGAACCCTATAACGGCGATAGGCTCTCCCCCTGTCACGTTGGGTTAAATACGTGCACGTCAACTGTGGGCATTTGCTTTGCAAGAGTCTCTGCTTACCCCGCTTTGGGATTGAAAGGCGTGTTAACCCTTAATACAACAAAGGGAAATATATTTCCACTAAACTTATTCTAAACTAACTTTGAACCTTAACCTTCACTATAGGGAGATTATACCAATTTATTAGAAAAAATATACAGCGAATGATGTAGGGTTATTATCATCATAATTTTTCTGTCCTTATCCCGCACTACGGTTATTGTATTAGGTAACAATTTTCTTATACTGATATTCTTTTAGCGAAACCACGTAGCTAGCTAGATTCACGTCATTAGAATTTCAAATCCAAGAGAAAATCTTAAGAGTGTTGTTGTATTAAGGGTTAAAGACTAGACTATGTATTCAACATTGGTATTACAATGTAAGCCATTATCTCGTGACTCATAACTTTGCATCATTTGGATTAGCAACGGACGAACGCTGTAATATTCTTTCACTGCTTAAGCGGTATAATTAATACCAAAGTCGGTTGATCTTTTTAACATGCTTAGTTATCCGTTGTGGAATGTAAATGTGGAGTAAGTACGAATTAAGTAGAGAACTACTGTATGGAATCGATTATTGTAAAATAAATAATGGATTTATTATTCCCTTTTTTTATTTTCTGCTGAATATCATTACCATTAAACTTATTTTTAGCATATTTATTTGCGAAGAAAATTGTCTTTGCATATATAATTGAAATTGTAATGTGTATTCATTCCGATACTTTATAGCGTATCAAGTGAAATAATAAAATGTACCTTCTTTCTTACGTACTTATATTTTGCTTGTTTTTTATGTAAAAACACAGCGCAGTTGTTTAGATCAATATTTGTTGGTCAATATTATGGCAATGATTTTTTTTGTTTTTATTTTTTTTTATGAATAAATTATGAAAAAAAAATATTATTATAAAAACAATTTTGTAGCACACTGCTTCACGTAATGCAGAATATGAAATGGAACCTGGAAAATGTATTGTATGCTATAAGCATCTCTCAGAGCGTACAATACATCTACAATTTGGCAAAGAGTCCCGATTTCTGAAATGGCATCACTCTACGGAGAGGTCTTAATTTGACAGATGTTTATTTTCTTAATTTTAGATCTACTATATTTCCATAATTTCAAAAAGGAGAGGCGGTCTACCTTTTGTACCTAGTGATTCTCGAAACTTGATAGGTACGTCTCATATTTCCGTTATCTCTAATTAATGAAGTTTTATTGAAAGAAGTGTGGCACAAATTACTTCCATTTGAGACAAATACTAACTGTTTACTGTCTATGTCTATGTTACGTAAACACTATATTACGTAACATACCGAGCCCATTATGTGTTTGCGAAAACTCTCTCGCAACGATTTGCCATTTACGCGAACCAAACGGTTTGCGTCCACTTTCATAGTGCGAACCGCCAGGATGTGGAACGACTTGCCGGAGTCTGTGTTTCCTGCGCAGTACAGTCTGAAGGTCTTCAAGTCGCGGGTGAATAGGTACCTACTGAACAAGTGTGCTCCATCGTAGACCACGTCGCTGCTTAACATCCGGCAGGGTGGTGGTCAAACGCTTGTTCATAGTGATTAAAAAAAAAGTGGAACGACAGCGACACACTAAATCGAATATTGCATTCCGCTTCTGCCTGGCGTTTATTCCGGTTGCCCTAACTACTTGCTCGGGAGGACACAGGATTACGGTTTTATTTATTAGAACTTTAGGAGCTCTTTAGGAACTTTTTAGGAGCGACGACCCTCGAAATGTAGAGGACAGTTAGCGTAGACTCAAGCAAGTAGTTCATACTTCCACTCTCCTATGCCGTATTGGCTGTGTTCCTCAGGGATCCTGAGTGCACAGGGGTCAAGAATATCAACAAATATTTTGAGTATTGAATATATTTATTTCAGAAGCTTTTATGTCGCCTGAAATTTCCAAATAGGCTTTACGTCTACTGTATGTGAATAACATTAAAATAAGGCTAAATTAACCCTTGTTTAAAGTAAAAATTAAATTAAAGAATCTTGTCGACATAGTGGCGAAGCTAGGGGGTAAGCCGGTAGTACAAGACAAGCCTATGCCAGGCACATTAACAAAATAATATTTTCAAGGAAATGAAGTAGCGTAGGGACTTATTATAGCTCAAATAAGTGAAACAAATAAAAAATAAATAAGCATTGGTTTTATGCACGAAAATATCCCACTTTTTATATTTTCCCAAGTAATAGGTCAATGCGCTTAATGAACAAGTATTCATCATCGTCAGCCCATACTTGTCCACTGCTGGACATAGGCCTCTCCAATTGCACGCCACTGTGATCTGTTTTTCGGCTTCTCGTATCCAGCTTCTGCCAGCCATCTTGCGTATATTATCAGTCCACCTTGCCTGAGGGCGTCCTACACTCCGTTTGCCGCGACGCGGTCTTCACTCGAGAACTCGTTTTCCCCAACGGTCATCGGTTCTTGTACTGTTAACGTTTTAATTAACAATACAATAAACGAGCTAAATGATTTTCTAAATGCCGAGATCGTACCAGCTCCCAATCCAAAACACTTATTAACATTAAATAGGTACCTAGTACGAGGCCATTCTGAAAGAGCCGTCGCTGGCCCTTAGCAAAGACATTTCCATTTGCAAAATAAATGCTTTTTAATCCACTTCTCCGGAACAACCATAAAAATTCTCATGAAACGTGTTCCGAAGTTTTAATGTCAACAGTCGTTTCTCACGATATATTTCCCTATTGCAGGAGTAATCTGTTTTTTTAACGAGACATATTTTCACGACTTGTAAATAAATACTCTTCAAGTTAGTGTTATTATGACTTTTGCAATAAACTGCCGCTTTGGTTCGTTGCTATTAATTTGTTGATATACTTCTACTATATCTATCTATTATAATTATAATAAAATTAATGAAAAACCTCTTATGTTAAACGGTTTTATCGGAATTGAAAGGTATTCATGAAGATAATGCTAAAAACTAAAAAAATAAATTTGGTGGGTTGTACTCGTTGGGTATTGATCAGACATAAGAATAAAACCGTGAGGCGTATAAGTTAGGTATGCTGCACAAAAGCGACTTCCTATGGCCAAACAGATGTTTGCCGGGACATCTAGTCTTCTATTATATTATAATGAAGTGATGTTCGTTACTCTCGCTAAAACTCGAGAACGGCTGGACCGTTTTGGCTAATTTTAGTCTTGAATTACACGTGGAAGTCCAGGGAAGGTTTAGATTGTGAATAAAACATGTATATATGTTTCTTCCAATACCAAAGTACAAAGGCAACTTTCTATGACAAAAAAAAATGTTTGCCGAGACATCAAGTTATTACTATAAATACGTTACGCTCTTAGTATGTTATATAGTTCCTTCTGTTTACACTTGGCTTTTTTAATGCTGAGTTATCAATATTTTCATGTAAATTATGTAAGGGTTTTTTTACAGTCACGCTTCTCGCCAGCGCCGGCATCAAGTGCGTTTTTTATATGCGCGTTTGTCATGTTTTACTGTAACACGTATTATTAACAACACTGACAGCACGAGCTCTCTCGGGATGAGGGCCTCGAAAGCGCGTTATTTTTAAATTGTATGAAAATTCTAGTCTTCTTCTTTATTTATCTTTTCGGGTCGACAGCGTGGAAAATGCGGCAAGCGCTGTTTGCACGCGCAACGAATGCGCGTGTGGTCGGCCCGTTTGAATGGTCTGCAACAACGATACGAGACGTGGCTATGTGCAAAGCGAGTAGTGGCAGAGAGATAACGACCGCAGCGCACAACACGCCAGAAATTGGAAACAAGTGCGGATGATCAGCTGTCAAGTGTTGATTGCAGTACAAAATCAAAGCAAAGAAATGGGCCATGACTGTTGTTGGGTTGTTAACTTTTTAACGTGTTGCGCTCTTATATGCTCGGCTAATACTAATTTATTGCATTTTATCTCAGTTTGTGGTTGGAAAGTAATATTATGTGTAATAGTTCAAACCCGGTTTTTATTATTATATTAATTTTACAAACTATTGAATAAATTTCACTTATATAATATTGTCAACAATACTATTTTAATATTTGGTTTTATTTATATTTGCAAAGAAAACAAACAATGTTTACATTGTTATTATTTGACAGCTTCCGCAAATGTTGTAAACGCTACGCGTCGCCACCGTCGCGCACATAGCCATCCAACTCTTTTAAAATATTGTTAACGCCATTTTACAAGAGCCGCGTTACGAACTGGTCATCATCATTATCAGGCCATACTTGTCTACTGCTGGACATAGGCCTCTCCAATTGCACGCCACTGTGATCTGTTTTCGACTTCTACGAACTGGTAATCATTAATAATTATAATTTATGTATCTACTATATGAGGACTTTGTAAATAAAATTAAGTTTATTTCACCACAAAATAATTTATTTTTCTATGCATCATCATCATCATCATCAGCCCAAACTTGTCCACTGCTGGACATAGGCCTAGACATTTTTCTATGCATGTGCTAAATAAAATGTACATAGGTCTATGTATCAATTGTGTGGCAATGACGGCCAGCATGGACAGGGCTGCCTCGAGGACGACGGTCGCGGGTTCGATTCCCAATCCCGCCACGGACATAATGCTTTAGTGATGAACTGAGGCATTTTTGTTGTGTGCGTTTGGGTGTTTTATTTATCTATGTATGTATTTACAAAGTATTGATGTAAGTGTATCAGTCTCTGGCACCCATAGTACAGGGTATCCTAGTTTGGGGTCACGTGACCGTGTGTAAAAAATGGCCTATTTATTATTTATAGAAATGACTTTGAATATTCTATGCACTACTTATCCCAGCATACATACGTACATAGAGCCCTGCATCTCTTCATGCCCGTCTGTCCAGCGCTGCTGACTGCGTTTTTTTTTATCACCATGAACAAGCGTTTGACCACCATCCTGTCTGATGTTAAGCAGCGATGTGGTCTACGATGGACAAAACGCGCCAGTTGATGCTCGCCGCCTTCAGCTTCGGGTGAAACGTCAGCGATTGCTTCCAAAAAAAAATTTTTTTTTTTATTTCTCGCTGGCCATGACCTTCGCATATTCTCCACCGCGTGATGTGGCCTATAAACAAAACCTAATAAGATCAGAATGAGGTCTTAGACACAAAGCCGGTTCAGCGAGCGGGCGGCGGGAAATAGCTCGTTAGGGCTGCAAGGAAATGAGCCGCTGCCTTCGCCGCTGATGAGATTTTTTAATGATTTACGCGGGAACCGTTCGGCGCGCGCCATTTTCAAAGATTATAGTTTTCAATGGCGATGGCTCTTTGACGTTTATCTTCGATTTATTATGATGACATTAAAAAACTATTGTGAGGAAAATAAATCATTCCATGTATTTATGTTTGATATATGTAACGAATAAACTCAAAAACTACTGAACGGATTTTGATAATTCCTTCAGCATTATGCTGCCCAATGCTACGTTGTCCCTGAGTAAAATAGGTTATATTTTATCCCGAAATTCCTACGGGAACGGAAAAAGACGCAAGGCACACCGCGTGGTACAGATACAAATCTCTCTAAAACAAAAGAAGATTGAGGGCTGATTTTTAGCTTGGCTAACAAAAGTGCTCCACCAAAAAAAAATCTGCCGTCACCAAAACAAATCGCTCATTTACTGCAACAACTCCGACATCTCACAATGTAACACTGTTGAAATATCAATCTTATTACTATTACTAAGGATTCATTACACAATAACAAAATATTGAGACATATCACGTTCTTGCAGTAAATAAGCGTATCTTTTGCGGGCCAATCTTGTTAGATCAGTCCTTTTAACAAGTGTTTTAATAAAACACGCATTAATTTTGCTTTTAATGTTTATTTGGAA
>SJJU01027459.1:0-17111 GCA_012932125.1 Conopomorpha cramerella | reverse complement strand
TTGGTATCATAGTATCTATTAAAAGAAACCGCATCAAAATCCGCTGCTTAGTTTTAAAGATATAAGCGTACATAGGAACAGACAGCGGGAGGCGAATTTTATACTATGTAATGATACAGTCTCTATAATGGAATTAATCGTTGTATATAACTAAATAATCCACTGTTATAGGCAACCTTCTAAGCCCCAGTGTCGGTCTAGAAACAACTTAATGAGATTTCGAAAACTCTGTCTACCCCACTAAGGATAAATTAACGTGGATTAAGTATTTTCCGTACAAAACGCGGTAGGAAAAAAAAACCACACACAACTTCGTCTCTCGTGTTATTATTTTAAATCGACTCGAACTCGATTTGTGATAAACTCGCGTACTTTGTTTACACTATCGAATTAAAACTACACTATGCATTGCACAGTTTGTAAAAAAATTAAATAATATTCACTCGGTACTAAAATATATAGAAATTATACGACAGAAATCGATACCGGCAACGCTGCTTCAATAAGTAAAATCACTTCGCTCACCGTAACACAAAATATCACTCCTAATAATGTACGTGGTATGTTTTATAATATTGGTTAGGAACGTATGTAGTGGCGTGGAACAGAAGCGCGAGCGGTCGATAGGGTACGTCTGTCCTGCGCAGTGATCGCGGCGTGACTACTCACCGCCACAGCGGGCAGTGCTACGTTGGGGGGGGGCAAACGGGGGAAAATTCTCCCGAAAAGGCGGAAAACCTCCGCGGTGCCGGTATGGCTCGTAATTTTATTCTTAAAAATAAACAACCACAAAAAAATCGGGAATCGAATCGAGCGATTATTTCCTGCCAGTGTCAAACGTATTATTTTTAATTTATGTAACAGAGTTTTTTTAGTTCAAAATTGTTCAATGCCACCAAACCTTAAAAAAAATTGTTTATTGATAAATGATGATTGACACCAATTAAAATTGATAGTGCATGCGTGTTCTGGTATGCCATACAATACTTTTGTTGGCGAGAAAAATCGGGCGGAAAATTTCTTTCACATTACAATAATTTCATGCAGGTGCATTAATTTGTTGATTTATATTATGTTCCTAGGTGTATCGGCAAACATTTGTTTTGCATGGGAAGTCGCATTTGTACCCCGTGTATTGGAAGAAATAAACCTTCCCTGTTCCCTGTCATGTCCTGTCTCTGGGTCAGCCGTTCTCGAGTTTTAGCGAAACTAACGAACATGGATTCATTTTTATATAATAAGATAGGTAACGTATCCATAACGGATTTTCCCTTCGAAATGAAAAAGGCAAAGTGATCATAAATAATGATTAGACTATAATGTATTAGACCGCAAGTTTATTTTACTGATTTCAGTTACTACTTTATCATCGTAAGATAATTATCTCAAGTGTCATGTTAATATGACACATTTGAAAACTTCTAGTTCTATTATCATAATATGCCGTCAGAGTAAATGTACATACTGACAAAATATTAGCTAATCTATAATATTGTGTGTTTGCATAAAACGCAATAATGAGACATTCATAAGTACTAGTACTAAAGTTAGTAGCAAATTTTGAAGTGTACACTAACTAGTCATTCGCTAATTGGTCATGCGTGACGTCAGTTAACTAAATTAGTCACGTGTACGATGGTGTATTTCTTACAACGCATAGTGTAAAAGAGGAACACACAGCTTATCATAAAATAAATAAATACACTTTAAATCCCAAAGCGGGGTAGGCAGAGGCACTTGGTAAAGCAAATGCCCACGGACACAACGCCTGTCGAGTCCACTAATCTATATATATAAAAGAAAGTCGTGTTAGTTACTCCATTTTTAACTCAAGAACGGCTGAACCGATTTGGTTGAATGTTGGTGGGAAGGTAGCTTAGAACCGGGAGACGGACATAGGATGTATATGTTAGCATTAATGTACACTCTGTTGGTGATCCAAATAAATAAACCGTAGTTTTCTTTGCTGATTTTGCTGTGGGCATTTGCTTTAGCAAGTGCCTCTGCCTACCCCGCTTTGGCATTAAAAGGCGTGAAGTGTATTTATTTTATTTTTCTTTGCTGATGGCAGCTAAGCTTAAGTTCAGAGTCTCGTCCGTAGATCTACGAATGACAGACAGCACATCAAGTGTGCAAGGGTTCTGTCGACCCCAAAAGGGACTGCGGATGTCACATGACGTCTGTGACAGTTTTAGGGAGAAAAAAAGGGAAAGTGATGAAGGGAAAGTTTTCGCGGAAATTTATTGTTGTCTTGTATACAATATTTTATATTAGAATTATGTAATTTATTGAAAAATAAACTAAATAATAAATGTAAAATACAAAATTTCCGTGCCACAATGTTAGTTACGGTACTCCTCCGAAACGGCTTTACCGATTTTAGCAAATTTTATATGCGCATTATAAAATTTTATATCGGCTACGATCTGTTTTTTTATGCATCTCCCAAAACACGGGGTAGAACGGCAGCTTTATATGGCAAAACAAATGTTTGCCGGGACAGCTCGTAAAATTATTAAAGGAAATTTAAAAATAAAACATTCATAAACAAAATTAGTAAGTAAGTAGTGTCTTATGTCACTTCTAGCTTTATAACAGTGCGTTAAGATACAGAAGAGAGAAAAAAGCTAAGAAAAAAAAGCAGTGAATTCTATATCTAAAACGTATATTGGACATAATGAGTAAAAGAAGGATGTGGACTAAATACTCATCTCCCAAAAGAAAATATACCTACTGGACAATTTGCCAAATTCATCGTTGGCAAACTAAACCTTATTTTTATGGGCGTAAAACTCCTATTACATTGGCAAGTTATGGTTACAATATTGTGCTTAATCAGTGTACCACAGTCAACATCTCTACGCCTGCAAAAGTGAACAGAAAATTAACGGTAGACATGTCACATGCCAGTAATTTTATGACACCGCTCGTTAAGCTGTAAGCAAACAATAAAATATCATGTAGACCACACATTCCGACTTTTAATAAAGTAAAGAGAGCCAAGGCTGTGCTGCGTCGTACAATATTGTATTATATTGACGTCACACTCTAACCTAGATGTACGCACATCGTCACGCGTTAATATATATTTAGAAATTAAACGTAAATTACTCTATTACTAATTAAAATTTAGACGAAAATAAGTCGAAAATAAGTAGAGGTCGCCCCAGAAGGACATATAAAGACCAGATTGGTGATGTCATGACCGAAGGTGGCGTGAAAAGTACTCGAAACCGGAGGTCATGTATGAAAAGGTGTAAGAATGTAGATGAAGCGAAAGGGGTATGTTAGGACCGTGACAAATGGAGATCTGTAGTCTCTGCCTCTGGGAGACAGGCATGAAGTGTATGTATGTATGTAATAAGTGATGTCTCAAAATAAAATACACATTAAACATTTATAACGATAGGCACACACCCACGGTTAAACTTTGTAAACCGTGAGCATTGGCTTAGCATTTGCCTGTGTCTAGCCCCCTGAAAGATGTGAAAAAAAACCATACTTGGAATTACGATAAATTTTAAACAAGTGGAACGACACGATAATTACAGCCTACAGCTTTAATGACCGATTTTTAGACGACAAGCCAATGGGTAAATAAAAAAAAAAATTTTTTTTTTTAAATGTCCTAGCGTTCCAAATAGAAACGCGAACGCTGGCAACACCGCAACATCTTAGAGGGTAGCGAGAGACGTAAGTCAGTCAGTACCTATCCATTGTTTACGGACCTCCACACCGCCACCGCCCACGAGCACTGAGCGGTCTCCCGATCGATCCACCCACTGAAACACTACAACATGACTCTTATGTCGACGGAATACGGCACGTTTCGGGAAACTCTGTATAATTGATTCAGGACGCGGTTAAGTTTGTTCTTGTATTATAGACAAGGAGACAGAGAAAAGTAGAAATGCAAACAGTTAAGTTAATTTTGTGTTCGATTGCGATCGGTGATGCGTTGTAGTTAAAAAAAAGTAGTTATAGTAGATCAAAAAGGAATTTTCATTGACGTTTTTCTGAAAAAAAATCGGGCGGATAACTGTCCATTCAAACAAAGTTTGACAGTAATGACAATTCTCCGCCCGAAAATCTGTCAGAAAAACGTGAAAGAAAATTCCCCATTATTATGTTTAGCTCTAGAATGGCAATCGTTTTACAAGGTTCGGATCAGATAATTTGTCATATAAGTATATCGATGGAAACATAGTATTTGAAACCACAAAAAGTTATTTATAGTATTACGAATAATAAATTTAACATTAAAAATAATGTTTGTGGCGTTGCAATGTTTTCGTTCTGTAACATTGAGCATTCGGTTTTCAATACTCAATACTCAATTCTTTATTGCATGGTTTTGTAAGTTAGACTAAACATTTGACGTTGTAGAATACGTATTAATCGACAAGAAGTTTTCTTATTGCCCAGGACTGATTATTACTATAAAATATATAAAAGTTTGTTGTTTTATCCTTTAAGGGACATATATCGCCTGCAGACATGTTAGCAATAAAATTTCTATTGCCTTAAGTCGTGACCGTGTGGTGAAGGTGAATACGTATAGAATACATCTTGTGTCATCACTCCAGCCCAACTTTTCCCGTCGTAAGTGGCGACCGAGGGAACTCTCCAGAGGACGGGCCGCAAAACAATTTCCTATAACTTACAATACAATATAACTATCTAAACAATACACAATACTGATAGGTTCTCAGGTATTAGTTGATATTTTAAAGTTAAACAACAATCGAGCCGCTTCTGAAATTGGTAATGCTAAAATACAGAGGAAAATTCCCACATCATATTGATTTAGGGAAAATTTTTGCACTAAATCGTGCCTTTTACCGGCATTCCGGACACAATGGAAATCATTGATTTGAGGGAAGCCCTCGTCCATCAGTGAGCGTTATGTGGCTGATGATGATTTCTTAAGTCCACACAAATGTCAACAAAAGTGTAATTTGTAAACTTTATTGAGTGGTCTTTGTACAGATAATTTTATTGTCTATGCTATATTAATTAGTCGGAACCATCCTGCGAAAAGGAAAAATTATACTTCGATCCTTTTTTTTCGAAACGTATTAACGGAAGCCGGAATAATGAAAAATGTCGAAGTAAAGTAATGCTTCGTCAGGAATATTGGCATTCTATTACATTGCGTGACAGCATAGTACAGCGGCTCGTAAATAATAAAGACATGTAATGCTACGATCGGGAAAGTAGTACAGCCCCCCTAGCACAGCGTTCCAAGAAATAAGAGACAAAACATATAACGCGCTGCGATTTGTTGAAACTAGCTGAGTCGCACAAAGCGTGACATAACAGCCAATCAGAGCGCGTATTTGTTCTATGTCATATCTTTCTTGAGGCGCGTGCTAGGCCTACTGGAGTATTATAATACGGCCGCCATGAAATAGGTCGGTATTTATGGTGATTTACATTCTTTGCATGTGATTTTATATTGATATAGATATTAACCACTATTATTGTTCAGGGAAGTCAAAAACTAAATCTATTTATGTATACATTTATAACAAACAAATACATCCTTAGTTAAATAAAAAACGTTGGTGAAACTTAAAAAAGCCATGATATGAAGTTTATTGTTTGTTAAAAAAAACACACCAGTTTTTTTTTTCATTTGGATTCGGCATCTGGCCCATTTGGCATTAGGCAAGTACGATATAAACTCTTCGTGTACAATAATGTAATAAAAATGATGTACAGTCGGTGTCATTGTCATAGTCTATCGATAAAGTCTTCAATCGTTAAAGTCGTGTCAAAATCTCATTAAAACGTGAGGGTGGACCATCACATTTCAATGCTGCGTGGAACATTACACGGGAATAACAAATTGATGAAATAGAAGTAAAGGAGAGGACTCCTTTTCTACACAAAACAGATGGGACAAAACCAACTGCATACGTCATCGCGTTCAAGACTCGACGCGATTGTTTCAATCGCTTTATGGGAATAATAGAAACTAGGAATAGAACCAGCTTCAAGTGAACTTTCAACACTTTGGTGTTCAATGAAGTGTCAAAGTCCTGTGGCAAAGTTAAAGTAGGCCGTATAGTTTCTGTGTTGGCTTGTGTAGCTTTCGCGGTGACACGTTGACAGCTCGAACTAGTAACACGGGCGGGCAAGACTCGCGCGCGACATGATGTCAGTGGTCGCCATCAAGTGCGCACGGTTCACGCGCGCGTATTTAACCCAACGTGACATGGGGTGACCCATCGCCGTTATAGGGTTCACACACCTTGTGGTGTGCGGGTTTCATCACGATGTTGTCCTTCACCGTACGAGCGGTGCGTTGCGTACATAGGCTCTAAAAGAGTCCCATTGGTGTGTACCAATAATAAAGAATTGAGTATTGATTTCACAATGTTAAGGTGGAACATTAGTACAGACTATAGGAGGTACAACATCATGAGCCTTGTTGGGCACAGCAAGTGGTGATACAATCAGTCCAGTAGCCGGACTCGAACCCGCGGTTGCAAGCTAAGTATCCGACCAACTAGACCACAGACGCTCTCTACATAATAACATACAGCATCCAACCCTCGAGGCTGCAAGCTAATTGCACCTCTCATGCTCTGGCGGAGAGGGTGTATCTATGTCGAGAGTCTATTGTCTTGAGTGGGCCACCTATAGTGTGAAACTGTCGCTGAGTTTCACTATTCACACCACTCGTAGCAACGGGACCAGTGATACTATTAAGCATTAATGAAACAGATGTACATCATCATCATCATCAGCCCATACTTGTCCATTGCTGGACATAGGCCTCTCCAATTGCACGCCACTGTGATCTGTTTTCGGCTTCTCGCATACAGCTTCTGCCAGCCATCTTGCGTATATCATCAGTCCACCTTGCCTGGGGGGCGTCATATGCTCAGCTTGCCAAGACGCGGTCTCCATGAGTGAAATAGATGTACGGAAACAGAAAAAGTGATACATACATACTAATATTATAAATGCGAAAGTAACTTTGTCTGTCTCGCATTCACGTCAAAAGTATTGAACCTAGCTGCTTCTCTAACCTGTGGTAGGCGTCACTGACTAGACTGGGTATGAAATAGAGAAACTACGCGAATGAAATCGCGGGGCCTCGGCTAGTACTAAGTCAAGTTAAGATGGGACAGGTTGCCATGTTTGTTCCCAATGAACTCTTCACCAAGGCTACCGATATTCACAAAAGTTGGCATTTATATGAAATTTCGTCCAATTTGAGAGATAGTAGTTTTGAAAACGTGCCTTAGTAATTCATTATTAATGAGAAAAAAAAATACACTTCACGTCTTTAATCCCAAAGAGGGGTAGGTAGAGGCACTTTCTAAAGCAAGTACCCACGGTTCACCAAACGTATTTAACCCAACGTGACAGGGGGTGAGCCCATCGCCGTTATAGGGTTCACACACCTTGTGGTGTGCGGGTTCATCACGATGTTGTCCTTCACCGTACGAGCGTTGCGTTGCGTACATAGGCTCTGAAAAAGAGTCCCATTGGTACGCGTCCAGTAGCCGGACTCGAACCCGGGACCTCCCGGTTACAAGTCAAGTATCCGACCAACTGGACCACAGACGCTCTCAACGCTCTCATTAATGAGACTTATTGAAAAGGTCTTAGTAAAACCATACATTTTTTTTGACGATTGCCTAAAAATATCAACACAGAATGATTCCACTAATGTCATTGTCCATTTCAACAGACATTGTGCTTATTTTCAAAAACATAAGAATGAATGAATATCTTATTTATTGCACACTGTACATTACAAATATAAAAAATTACAATGGAAAAATTGCAAAAGGCGACCTTATCGCTCATAGCGAATGTTTGAAATTTCAAACCGTGTTTGAAAAACTCCCTTAATCGTATATTATCGTATTAGCCGTGTGGTGACGGCGAATAGAATACATGTGTCACCACCCCAGCCCAACTTTTACCGTCATGGGGGTCGTAAGAGGCGACCGAGGGAGCTCTCCAGAGAACGGGCAGCAGCGCTCTCTATGAGTTAAACCACAACACCACTGCGATCGCCAACCCGCCTGCCCAGCGTGGCGATTACTGGCATTTCACCCCAAATGACGGATCTCATTGGGGGAGGCCCTCGTCCAGCAGTTGGCGTTATGTGTTATGTGTGATGATGAATCGTATATTTGGTAAAAGTAGCACTAAACCCATCAAGTGGTATGTTCCCGTATGTTTCCGTCACTGGGAAGAATTTGTATGTATTATTTTTCCGACTAAACGTCTAGTCTGAACAAGGCTTTACTCCCGCACTTTCCCACCGGGCAACATCCCCTGCGTCATTTCCCCAGCCTTCATCTATATTTCACACTATACGAGAACTAGGTACATATATTCACAGGCCTTACAAATGGAACTGTTGAAGACATGTCGCTGTTGAAGTCTTCAGGAAGCCTATTGTACTACGAGACGTTTTGTGCTTCAGATTGAATGCGCGGTGTGAATAAAGCTCTATTTAGACGAGAATTGTTTTCTTGCGGCTTGTATAGAGAAACTTCATGCACGTTGAAGTTTAATAATTTTCTAAAGAAACGCGCCCTAATATAATATTCAAAGCTTAACTCTTTCCCGGACAGTATAGTCATAACAATAAAACATCTATTGTGTCTATTTTACTGTCCGACAATGTGTTAAACCATAACATAATATAAGTAGGTATATAATATAATAAAAAAATAACGTAGTTGCATCTCTTTTGTTTCCCACTATTACATGTATATTTTTCTCAGAAACAGAATTGAACATTGCCTTCTCAGTTCTAATGGGAAATTTTCAGGTCCCTCGTTTGTTTTACTTATGACAGATGGCGCTAGCTTTGTTAGGGGGATAAATGTCAACGAAATGACCAACTTCAAGCCCTCCGCTTACCGGGACAACTAAGTAGTATACAATAGGTACCTAATGTACAAGTGTGCTCCATCGCAGACTACATCACTGCTTAACATCAGGCAGGGTGGTGGTCAAACGCTTGTTCATAGCGATAAAAAAAAATACAAGGTGTTGCAGTTTGCATTACCTATATACCGAAATCGCAGAGTCGACCGCTAGCTTATTTATATAATTATCACAATGTCAACATGCACCTAGAAATGTCAGTCAAGTTGTCGTGTTGGCTCGACGCAGCATTGTCGTCGACACACAAATAAATATGAGTGTCACAATTATTTATTGCATTATCTTTACTAATATTGTAAGGAAAGACTATACAGTTCGTTTGTTTGCTTTGAAATACACACATCAAAAGTGTGTAGAGATCAAGAACACTTTTAGCTCTAAAAAAAAAAATATATATTTAAATCAAATCTAATCATCTGGATTGGTCTCCTACCTAATTCCCCATGCCTGTATCAATGACTTATCACCACATTTTGAATAAATTATTAATGAATTCAGTTTTTGTCAAATATATTCATCATCATCATCATCAGCCCATACCTGTCCACTGCTGGACATAGGCCTCTCCAATTGCACGCCACTGTGATCTGTTTTCGGCTTCTCGCATCCAGCTTCTGCCAGCCATCTTGCGTATATCATCAGTCCACCTTGCCTGAGGGCGTCCTACACTCCGTTTGCCGAGACGCGGTCTCCACTCGAGAACTCGTTTTCCCCAACGGTCATCGGTTCTACGGCAAATATGGCCGGCCCACTGCCACTTCAGCCTGCTAAAACGATGAGCTATGTCGATGACTTTGGTTCTCTGTCGGATCACTTCATTTCTGATTCGATCCTTCAGAGAAACGCCGAGCATAGCCCTTTCCATAGCACGCTGTGCGACTTTGAGCTTGTGGACCAGCCGTGCCGTCAGTGTCCACGTCTCAGCTCCGTATGTCATTACAAGTAGGACACACTGATTGAAGACTTTTGTCTTCAGGCACTGTGGGATCGCTGATGTTAATACTCGACGTAACTTCCCAAATGCTGCCCAACCCAGCTGAATTCTTCTGTTTACCTCGTCCTCGAAGTTGTTTCTACCCAACTGCAATGTCTGCCCAAGGTATACATATTTTTGAACAACTTCGAGAACGGTGCCGTGTACTGAAATCGGTTCCGGTAGAACATGTTCATTGAACATGACCTTGGGTTTATCCAAGTTCATCCGTAGGCCGATCCGTAGAGAAGAATCAGCTAGGTCATTCAGCATCAGTTGAAGGTCCTGCAGCGTTTCTGCCATGATGACGATGTCGTCTGCAAATCGCAAGTGAGAGATGTGTTCGCCATTGATGTTGATGCCACGTCCTTTCCAATGCAGCGTCTTGAACATATCCTCCATTGCATTTGTGAACAATTTCGGGGAAATAACATCCCCTTGTCTCACTCCTCGATGCAATGGTATGGGACGTGTCTGCTGATTTTGTACTTGGACGGACATGGTGGCAGCCTCGTAGAGGCATCTTATCACTTGGATGTATCGCCAGTCAACTTGGCAACGCTGCAGAGACTCCAGAACGGACCAGATCTCAACCGAGTCAAAGGCCTTCTCATAGTCCACGAATGCTAGACACAGGGGCAGATTATATTCTTCAGTTTTTTCTATGATCTGCCGCACTGTGTGGATGTGGTCTATGGTGCCATAACCGCTCCGAAATCCAGCCTGCTCCGGAGGTTGAAATTCGTCGAGTCTTCGCGCAAGACGGTTTGTGATCACTCTTGAGAACAGCTTGTAGACGTGGCTTAGAAGAGAAATGGGTCGATAGTTCTTCAACAGGGTTTTGTCTCCCTTTTTGAAGAACAGGACGACCACACTTCTACTCCACGCCTCCGGAGTTCTTCCTTCGAACAGGACAGCGTTAAAAAGCTTTTGGAGCTCCCTCAATATCGGTTTACCTCCAGCCTTTAATAGTTCGGTTGTAACGCCATCCTCTCCTGGAGCTTTTCCGTTTTTGAGCTGTCTAAGAGCGATCTCAATTTCGCCAGTACTGACTTCTGGCAGGTCTTCGGTGAAGTGGCGTGTCAATGTGGCTCTAGAGTCCCCATTTTCGGGATCAGGACGAGATGCATGCGATGCGTACAACCGGCCATAGAAGTCTTCAACCTCCGAAAGGACTGACGGCTTCGAAGTGACGACTTCTCCACTTGCTGTGGTCAATTTCGCAAGGTGGCTTCTTCCAAGAGATTGTACGAACACTTTTGACCCCCGATTCTGCTCAATCGCTCTTTCTATTGAAAGAGTATTGTAGCGTCGGAGGTCGTGCCGCACGTGCTTACTAATCTCTTGGTTTAGAGCCCGCCTTGCGGTCGAAGTCGGTCAAATATATTCTTGATTGCAATCTTTTAAAATATACTTGATCTAAACATTGTTGCGGAATTAGCATCCTATATTTGATACCTGAGAGAGATTGAGAGCGTTTGTGGTCCAGTTGGTCGGATACTCGACTTGCAATCGGGAGGTCGCGGGTTTGAGTCCGTCTACTCGACCTGTACCAATGGGACTCTTTTTCAGAGCCTACGCACGCAACGCAACGCTCGTACGGCGAAGGACAACATCGTAATGAATCCCGCACACCACACGGTGTGTGAACCGTATAACGGCGATGGTCTCACCCCCTGTCACGTTGGGTTAAATACGATTGGTGAATCGTGGGTATTTGCTAGCAAGTGCATCTGCCTACCCCGCTTTGGGGTTAAAACGCGTTAATATACATGTCAGCGCCATCTATTGGACGTGTAGCGCCATCTATTGGACTACAACGTCAACTCGTCATTGCCATCTGTTGGAGACGTAACAAGCACACCATCGATATATCCTTTGACATATCGCACAGTTAGAACAAAAGTGACACAAAACAACATGTGTCATTTTATGAAATTGAACCTTAACATAAAAGATACAAAACTTAAATTATAAAATCAGCATGTTTCGTATTGGGTCCTTTTTGTTCTAACTATGCGATATCTATATATTATCCCTGACGCCTATGCGAATACCATCGATGAGTCGAATGTTAGCCTTTATTGGTTTTACACATTTGAACGTTAATTATAAATAATACGCATTACGCCGGTAAGCATGTTTCCAACCGCACTTAATCATAAATTCCCGCCCGTTCTGTAGTACCTACTTTTCCCGGAAACCTTCAGCACAGAAATTGAAATAGATTGTTTTCTACGTTCCTACCATGTTTACTCTTTAGAATACCACAAATGTATAATAATATCAAAAGTGGCTACACACGAATACCGCGTTCGCATGAATGATGAGTGTATACCAAAATAGCATGGGCAATAATATTTGTATGGAAGACGTGAGCATTGAATTCAATAAAATATGACCAGTACTCGTGTTGTTGTATGATGTTCTGCAGTGGCGTGCACTGGCTTTTACGACAAGGTAGGCAGTAATCCCCAAGGATTGATACCGATGTATAGGTAACTTGTCTTTACAAAACATAGGCACCCACCTATCTACTCACCCACAAAACACACATGACCTTCGTTAGCCTATGTCGTGAGTACAGCAAAAAAGGATCTAGCAATAACTCTACTATTAGGTCGGGTAACCAAAATAGCAAGGTAGGCAGTGTCTTTTTGCCTATATGGTGTGCACGCCACTGATGTTCTGTCTAGTGGACGCCCCGCGATTTCATTCGCGTAGTTTAGTAGTTGCAAATTTCAAGCGTCTAACTTTAGATTTTTCATACAAAAGTAATTTCCCATTGATTCCTGTTCCCGTGGGAATTTCGGGAATTCCTTTCTTAGTGCACCCCTACGGTATCTAAGCTACGTCCTTTGCAAATTTCAAGTGCCTACGTTTAGCCGTTTGGGCTGTGCGTTGATATGTCAGTCAGTCAGTTTCTCCTTTTATATATTTAGACTAGCTGTCCCGGCAAACATTTATTTTGCCGTAGGAATATTTGCACCTCGTGTATAACTACACCTTTTAAACCTTCCCCGGACTTCCCTGTGTAATTCAAGACCAAAATTAGCGAAATCTGTCCAGCCGTTCTCGAGTTTTAGCGAGACTTACGAAAAGTATGATTTCGCTTCCAAAGCACAGACATTTCGATACCTCGAGGTAGAAAGGTCGTATAAACCATATCATCAATTTACAGGTATATAGACCAATCAATAGAGCGGACAATTCTGCATAAGCCAGCATTCATAACTCAATTTGACCAAAAGTGGCTTTTACGACCTTTCTACCCCGAAGTATCGATTTAATAAAAAAGAAGATACAATTAATGAACGCATTGTATAATTCAACTGAGTAAACTCGCATCCGACTGTACGTCTGTGCACATGCAAAATAATGTACCGATAAATTTGTGATTCTTTGAATGCATTGTTTTATTACAATGAGAGTATAAAATATACTTGCAGTTTCTTTAGAACACCATTAGTCACTGAACTAAGGTTATTATTGGTATTCCTTACTATTGAGCTTACAAGGTGAGTTTCGTTTGTTTTAAAAAACAATAAAAAATTAATGCACTTCACGCCTTATGTAGGCAGAGGCGCTTGCTAAGCTAATGCCCACGGTTTACGCGCGCGTGTTTAACCCAACGTGGCAGAGGGTAAGTCAATCGCTGTTATAGGGTTCACACACCTTGTGATGTGTGGATTTCATCACGATGTTGTCCTTCACCGTACGAGCGTTGCGTTGCGTACATGGGCTCTGAAAGAGTCCCATTGGTACACGTCCAGTAGCCGGATACGATACATTCGGAATTCACGCGATTCCTTAAACGCGACGAACTTAATTCCTAATTTAGAACTCCATAATTAAGCTAATTGCGTCTGTGACTGTGTGTTGACTTGCAACCGGGAGGTCCGGGTTCGAGTTCGCCGTTATAGGGTTCTCACACCACAAGGTGTGAGAACCCTATAACGGCGATGGGCTCACCCCCTGTCACGTTGGGTTAAATACGCTCGGTGATCCGTGGGCATTTGCTTTAGCAAGTGCCTCTGCCTACCCCGCTTTGGGATTAAAAGGCGTGAAGTGTATTTTTTTTTAAACTCCATATTGTGAAAGTTATCTTCCTAGAAACGAAGAAAAAAATACGCAAAACGTAGCTACTTCATCATCATTATCATCAGGCCATATTTGTCCACTGCTGGATATAGGCCACTCCAATTGCACGCCACTGTGTCTGTTTTCAGCTTCTCGCACGCATCCAGCTTCTGCTTCTGTAGGTACTTGCATTGTTAAGCTGAAGAGTTTGTTTGTTTGAACGCGCTAATCTCAGGAACTACTGATTCGAAATGAAAAAATATTTTTGTGTTGAATAGACCATTTATGAAGGAAGGCTTTAGGCTATATAACATCACGCTGCAACTATTAGAAGCGAAGAAATGATGGAAAATGTGAGAAAAACGGAGAAGATTATTCATCCTTGAGGGCTTCTGTGGCGTGCGCTGCGAAAACGGTTCAAGATACCAAAAATATACCTATGTATGAAATAATTATTCCTCTTGAAATGATCTAAAAAGTTATCCACGACAGTACATGTCTATCTTTTAATATTAACTCACTAGAACTGTTTTATGGTAATAAAATGTGGTCGAAATTAATGCATTATCTTATATTAAAAATTTACAGGACATCAAAATTCACATCCCAGACCAGCTCACGCCGTAGTTTTTTTAAAAAAAATTCTAAATAAATAAATATTTTTACAACAACATACATGTTAAGTAGCTAAAGCATTTTTGTTATGAAATCCAGACAACGAAATATACCGACTTATTATTTTTTTCTTATAAATACATGCACATATAAATAAAACACCCAGACACATCCAACAAGTACTTAAAACTCATCACCTATTTACCTGTCAGCGGTGGGAAACGAACCCACGACCCTACGGAATAGAGGCAGACCTGCTGACCACTACACCAACGGGTCCGTATTTTTTTGTTGTGCGGCTCTGCAGGGCCCTGTTGTGCCCAGTATCACTGCGACCATTGCTGATCTATTGTGATCGCCAACTGGTTAATCATTTAGAGTTCAGTATCAATTTTGAGCGCCTTTACAAAAGTAAGTACTTTTTTGATACTGAGATTCACCACCTCATCTGATGAAAATATATGTTTTCCCAGATGTGTGGATCGTTTGTGCATGAGGGGTCGTCATTCACTCAGAAGGTGTATGGGAGTTTCTTCACCCTCATTGCAGAAGCGACACATGTTTGTGTTTCGGATGCCCATTTTTTTATAACTATACTAGTAACCCGGGCCCGTAGTTTAGTAACTATACTAAAATTGTCGCATATTTGCAAGCATTTCACCAAAACGCATGGCAGAGCGCGCGTGTGCAGCGAGACGTCTTAACCAAACACAGACAAAAATATGAAATAACGTGATCTGGAAGGACGATCATCAAAAGATTCACTAGAGGCCGTGTGCAAATGTGACTTATAGACTTGGTATATTTTGATTTTATTCACATTAAATAACATCTTGATCGGCTCTTTTAGTTATTCGTCATAGGAGTACGAAATAAGATTGGCGTTTGTTTATTCACGTGCTGCGTACGGTTGGCCAAAAAAGTTTTCTACCACACACAGGTTGAATTTCATATGAATGACATTAGACAAGGTTAGATTTTTCCTTGTCGCGTTATGAGATCTTTGCCGTAATGACATTTTAGTGAGACGGGAACTGTCATGCAAAATTATAGATGGCTTTTTTTATGACAACAGTACCTACGAGTAAAATTTGATAACGTAAATTAACAATATTAGTATAGATTAAGGTGGTCGAATTAAGCCTGGCGGAAAATATGTCCTATTTTTATCTATAATAAATTTAATTTTACAGCTATTGGGTATATCGAGATTTATGTTTCTAATCTTGACCTAGTTTACTTTGGTAGATAGCCAAATGTTATATACTCGTAGCATAGTTACAATTCACTCCTTTAGTTCAGTCTAAACAAGGTGCTTTTAAATAAAATTTACTAATAAAACGTCATACAAAACAATAATTTTGGTAATTTGATAGTTAAGGAGCAAGGAGTTTTAGAACGCTACACGCTTCCGGTTTTTTAAATGGCTGAATCATCTATATCTTTTTTACTGTTACTTGTTTCTACTTACATGAAAACATTATTAATATGGTATACCTACACAAAAGTTTTAAAAACCCGAAAGTGTCTTAATCAATTGACTGTACCTAATAATAGTTATCTCCGTTGAAAATTATTATCTAAACAAACAGGTTGAAATACAAAATCTTTCATACAAGGTCAACATTTTCTGAAAAAAATAAAATAAAACTGACAGCACATTTCGGATGTAAATGAAGGGCACGTCATTCATGGCCATCAGTATTTGTATTTACCACGAGTGTAATTAAAATAGTGGGAATTATGTACCTACTTGTATTTCAGTTAAGTGCCATAGATTTGCCTCGGAAGATGACATTTTGATTGACGAAAGAGATTTATATGGGTGATGTAATGGGCCGGGTGAGTAGAGGTCGCCCCAGAAGGACATATAAAGACCAGATTAGTGATGTCCTGACCGAAGGTGGCGTGAAAAGTACTCGAAACCGGAGGTCGTTTATGAAAAGATGTATGAATGTAGATGAAGCGAAAGGGGTATGTCAGGATCGTGACAAATGGAGATCTGTAGTCTCTGCCTACCCCTCTGGGAGACAGGCGTGAAGTGTATGTATGTATGACATTTTGTATTGGGTATTGACATTTTTTCTTTCATTTCCCCACATAGTAAAAGTTGATCATATTGACGAGCCCAACAACGTTTCTATGACCATTGCTCGGGGTCTTTGTACACTCTGCATTAAACGTATCACTGATATAACTGACAAGTTGAGCGTATAACTTCAGAATAGTTACACCGCGTTTATAACTAAGGCATTCAATACTGCCAGTGGCGTGCACTGGCATTTTAGTGAGACGGGAACTGTCATGCAAAATTATAGATGGCTTTTTTTATGACAACAGTACCTACGAGTAAAATTTGATAACGTAAATTAACAATATTAGTATAGATTAAGGTGGTCGAATTAAGCCTGGCGGAAAATATGTCCTATTTTTATCTATAATAAATTTAATTTTACAGCTATTGGGTATATCGAGATTTATGTTTCTAATCTTGACCTAGTTTACTTTGGTAGATAGC
>SJJU01027458.1:0-10023 GCA_012932125.1 Conopomorpha cramerella | reverse complement strand
ATGAACAAGCGTTTGACCACCATCCTGCCTGATGTTAAGCAGCGATGTGGTCTACGATGGAGCACATTTGTTCAGTAGGTACCTATTCACCCGCGACGTAAAACCCTGCAAGTAGACACACCATTACAGTATGATAAGGGTAAGATATAATGTTAACTCAACTAGGTGTCGATATAAATCTCAGTGCGGATACAGTACAGTGATAGATAGCGTCCTTTCAGGATGACTTCAACCCTTTCACTGACACCACTTACTTACAAGATTAATATTTAAAAATGCTACAATATAAATTAAACGTTGGCTACCATTTAGGGTTAGCTTGGGCTGAGAAACGTGGTAATTAATTGCCGGGCGTCCCCTTTGATTTAAAAGTAAATCCGAGGTGAGTTATTACAACTTTTTTTTTGTTGAGTGACAGTATTTTTTTAATTCTTATTTCTGTACTTCTCTTTCACGAGTGACAGCGGAGAATAAGTTACAAACGCTGTATAAAATACGGGCTTTATGCTTATTTTGGATTGTATACAGAAAGACTGCATTTTGGGAATGAGTAGAACAATACTATTTGGCTATTGCCGCTTTAATTATAGTTTAAAACAGACAATTAACGTAATACAATTTTTACACTTAATAATATAATTTTAAGGTAATTAAGACAAATCTGTACAGACAGGGTGAAAAGTTTGCGCTCCTAATCAAACGTTCATAATTTTTTTCATAAAAAATCTAACTCCAGCTAGAAAACTAAACAGTTACAACTCCCTACGATTTTTACGAAGGTTTCCTCCGATTTCCTGATCATGGGAGCGATCGAGGGAGATACTTTTTATAACAAAAAAAAAATGTCTTCCTTTAAAACAATAAAATCTGTTCATAAGCGACAAAGTTATCCCCATATATAAAAAAATAAAAAGTTATACGATGGAATTGATAAACCTCTTTTTTTTGTAGTCGTTTGAAAATAATTTGAACTCAGAAGTAATTTAACAACATTGTTTCAACATCATGTAAACTAGATAAATAATTGCCTATCAAGTGTCACATCAAATTCAAGTGAATCAGATATCAAATTAGAACATGCGCATCGTAAAAGCGGTTCTATTAAAATTAATTTACCTACAAAGTTTAGCAGATGTAACTTGAACTACATTTTCGAAGACTTTCTTGAGAATAACCTCAATGACTCTTAAGGCTTCAATGCTTATGTTTAGGTACTAGGTACAGTCGGGTAAAAAAGTGATTTATCCGTTTTGTTGTAACTTCCAAAATGCGTAGAACGTGTGTGCGAAAACCCGGAATACTCTCGGAAGATGTCTTCCGGTGTTTATGACGTTTCGCTAAAATAGGCAATATGGCGACTGCGATTGGCCTGTCAGCACCATTAGAAAATATTTTATTAATTTTCGGTTATTTTGTTGACTCTACCTCGATGGGTTCATCCCCTGTCACGTGGATCACGGTTCACCAATACGCTTGGTGAACCGTGAGCATTTACTTGAGCAAGTGCCTCTGCCTACCCCGCTTTGGAATTAAAAGGCGACTTCGCTTCTTTGAACAAATCGCAATGCTTTAGACATTAGTCTATTCAATGGGGAATTTTCTTTGACGTTTTTCTGACAGATTATCGGGCGGAGAAGTGTCATTACTGTCATACTTTCCGAACAAAGTTTGACAATGACAATTCTACGCCCGAAAAAACTGTCACGAAAACGTCAAAGGAATTTCCCCATTCTTTCTTCAAGTGATTTGCATGTAGGTAACTTTTACAAAATGTTAAGGGAATAATTAACCTTCCCGTCTATTTTCATTAACATTTTCGACCTTAGTGTACGTCGCCCATTTCCCCGGCCGACAGCACACGTATTACATTGTATCTTAGGTTTAACTTAATGCACTGCGGATGGGACATCAATTATTTATAAAGCATTAGAAAACCGGCTGGAAGCTCATAGAACGGACTTAAAAGTGCCGCTATTTTTAGTCAAACGTCGTTTAGAATGACATCCATACGCAAAATCCGTAATGGACCTCCGAGGGATGCTCATCAGGTACTATGAGATGATATACAAAACCTCCTATATATCAGGGTTACTCAAACTTTTTGCCCCAAGAACTCATGTATAAGTTCTAAAACGAACCCCTAACCCCAAATAAGATGAAATAAACTATCTATAGAAGAAAATACGTTTTTCAATTTCAAAATAGAGTTAACAAATACAGTAACTATCAAAAGGGAAAAAATTATTAATGAGGTGGGTGGGACGAAAAACAAGCCCACTAGCTTGTTTTTCGTCGGAAATTTAATCAATTTGAGAAGTAATTTTAGACAGCTATAATCTTAATTCTGATTTGTCAGCATGTGAGCGCTTCATTGTGAATCTCACTCTTTTGACACCCAACCAGCCACCTATTTCCACGAACCCCCTACCATCTAATGGGAAACCCACTTTGAGAAACTTTATCCTAGATCATAGGTTCACCAAGCGACTTACTATGGCAAAACAAACGTTTGCCGGGGACAGCTAGTTATACAAATAAACATTCCTCAAGAATCACTCTGTCTACTAAAGAAAACCGCATTAAAAATCAGACAGACAGCGGGAGGCGATTTTGTTTTAAATTAACAAACTATGTATTGATATAGCAGACGTATTATGGGCATTGGTGAAAGATAGGCCACCCTATATCCCAGTAATGCCTTTGTACCTCGAATATACCTTTTCTTTATATACTTGGCCATTATGTTCAGCTTTAAAGCCCACATTTCTGCCACAAACAACATTCATCTTTGGTTGGTGACATTGTCATAGTCTAACGATAAAGTCGTCAATAGTCAAAGTCGTGTCAAAAACACATTATAACGTGAGGGTGGACGATCACATTTCAATGCTGCCGGGAAAATTACACGGGAATAACAAATTGATCAAATAGGAGTCCTCTCCTTTACTTCTCAGTCTCACTACATTATTTTTCATCACCAGCGCATTATTACACTAATTCCATATTAACACAATAATTGTAGCGAAAAATGAATTTTGAAAATGAGAAATAAAGAAGCCATTGGAATCTCATCGCTTCCAGTCATATATTTACCTATATACAATCCCGAGTATAGGTATATAATATTCGGTATTATAATATAGGTAAATATATCAACTGACAAGTTTTTTCCTCACGCGTCAGTATCATGGTACCTAATTTGGTATTTGTAATGATTCATTAAGAAATCCCGTTATGTTTTACAACTACTGACTAAAAAAAAAAGTGTGGTGGATTTTTTTTCGTCTCACGCTCAATGATCAGGTAATGAGCTTTAACGGTCTTAATTCGGATAATTTCGTACTGATTTAATTACCCAGCGATTGCAGCAGCCAGTCGACTGCGACTGTCCTTTGTGACAGTGACAACACAATATACATTGCTGGTTTTAAAGGCAGTTTCAATTGTTAATAGTAATCTAAACACGTAATGTACGTCGAAGTATTACCATTGTCACGTTTGTTACTCGGAGGACAGAAAGTTTGAAGAAGAGTGGATCGACTTAAGTTTTGAGGTAATATACCATTATTCTTGACTACTTAACCACAATAAATTTTATATCAGATATTTGCGCCCTTATTACCTACGAGTTGTAATGCCTTTTAATCCCAAAGCGGGGTAGGCAGTGGCACTTGCTAAGCAAATTCCCACAGTACGCCAAGCGTATTTAACCCAACGTGACATGGTGTGAGCCCCCCTACGAATTGTGTAACAAAAATTGCACAATTTAAATTGATCACTGGTTCGTCCTTTTATGTGATGTCCATAATATGTAAGAAGGTTTTTTCTAAGACATAAAATTAAATTCTAAAAGGCAGAGACATAAATAATAACCATTCTGGATATTTTTTTTCTTTTCATACACATATAAAATCAATGGTGCACCGCCATGGCTCCCGACTCTGCTCTCCTTTACAATTTCATCTAGTAATCAAATCTGTAATTGAAAGATATAAAACCGGAGTAAGTAACTTTTATACTAACATTACGTTAAAGCCCGAAGCATGCGCTCCACTCGATTCTAGCACATTTGACATTAGCAAAACTACACTCTGTACCTTATACAATTAAGTCCATATTAGGATATTCACTATACGATACGAAGCCTAATGGAGATCGTTGATCCTGGTCATACAGTCGTGGACAAGGCGACTTGAACATTTTGAATTTGGAATCGAACTTGCGTTCTACATTTGATAGTGTAGCTCAGAATCCAAAGTAGCATCTTACCTAGGCCAAAATGTGTAATGAACGTGAACCGCAACCAGTATAACTTGAGTTGTCGTAACAAAGAGATTTGTAATGAAACGAGTGTAAAGTTAAGTTGGTACATGTTCGCATTGATATGTCGGAGGCTGCGTTATGTGGAAGGCGCCGGTGGAATATCGCAATGGGAGGAGGGCAGGCACCAAACACCTGCCGCCCCAGGTACAACTACTTGAGCCCTAGACCCTCACAAACTATCCTAAGACTAAAGCTCACCTGCATAGAAATCTCGACTATGTTCACTGATATTTTAGGTAGGATTTACATTGAAGGGATTGCCAGTTAAGTCATTTTAGCATCGCGAGGTAGAGGAATATAGCTAAGCCTAGCCGCGGCGCAAATCTCGTCCGAGATAATGCCAATCCACTTTTACAACAGAACTCACATTGGCTCACTCTGTAAGCATATTAGAAATCGTTAGGCTTTTAATTATCGGGAACTATACACTACAAGGCTTTTATACGTCTCTTAGTACTTTTAATTAATGTATAAAATGGACAGTTAAAGGGAACTAAGCGACAGCGGCGGCTGTATTGAAATTAAACGTTATTTTAATTAGATACTTACTTTAAATATTTTTATTCATTATGAAGTCACTAATTCCATGTTTGTGGTAGAGGCAGAAAGCATTTGACCGCAGTTCACTATACCTACTGCGTAGTAGATCGGCGATTGTTACTAGAGACGATTTTATACTATTGCTAGGACCCAGATTACGGCCCGCATTCTAAAACGTTAATTAGTGCCCAAGGGAGTTAAGAGCGAAGTTTGACACTTTTACACAAAGGAAGCACTTTTACATTATTGATTGATAACACGCCGGTGCCATATTTTAAAACAAAAAGCCTTAATGCCAAACCGGGGGTAAGTCGAAACACTAAAACAAAGTATCATCAATAAGCAAGATTGCGTCTTTCTCGTCACGTCCCGATTTATTCGAATCAATTACGTCCATTTCGGACACTCAATTAAGTGGTGAAACGTCAGAACTCCGTACAAAGTACGTCTTTATCGATTCAATAAAATGCACCGAGACGGATCCAACTATACAATATTAAACGGCCGAATCATTCCCGAAGCGAAGTCGAATAAAATAAATCGATGATGAGCTACCAAAACGATTTGTCGAGTAGCCGCGGCGGATCGATCTTTGATATATTTTCGATAAGAAGCAATCGATTGATATGTAGATATCGAAATAGTAACATGTATTACAGTCATTTGTTTTCTCGGCGAGCTCCTACTGTGTAACGTTTTTTTAAAGTTACGTTATAAAAATGGAAAGAGTCATGTCATCTTTAGCCACATGACGTCCACTGCTGGACGAGGGGCCTGCCTCCCTCTTTGATTACTATGATCAATAAATAATAAATAAATACACTTCACGCCTTTAATCCCAAAGAGGGGCTATGATCATTTGGGGGGAAATGCCAATAATCGCCACGCAGTGTGGTTTAACGCACAGAGAGCGCTGCTGTCCGTCCTCTGGAGTTCCCTCGATCGCCTCTTACACTTTCAACTTCAACCCAACTTTTCCCGTCGTTGGAAAAGTTGGGTTGGGGTGGGCCATCACCACACTACTAAGAGTCATGTAAGTTTTTAAATATATTTTTTTACAAAACTGATTCAACGTATAGGTATGCCCCAATCGTATAGGTATTCAGTATTACGTAAAGACTTACGCTTATAAACATACGTAGATATGTAGACCACAAAATCTCTTAATGCATAAAAATTTAATCCACCAAGATTTTCGACAACATTGAAAAAAAAATCAAACCCTCAAAAGAGAAGAAAAAAAACACACACACACAAATACACGCAAACAGTTATCGGATGTAGATTAACACTAAACCTTCAACCTTACGTTCTCTGTGCGACAAGTGTCGTTTGATGTTAGCCGACAAAGGACGCCGCCGCGGGCCGCAAATGTTAGCTCAGACCTCCCCATTCGGCACCTATAACGATCTTTGAAACACTTCTGAGATTAGATTTTTACCGTTAAACGACCAATTAGGTGTCGGTTAACGCGAATTTTCTATAGTTTAGATCGAGTTTTATCACTGTACAAACACTTAAAGTGTTAAGTACTTGGTTATGTTTATTCATATGGTCCAGTGGTCGGAGCACTCGATTCTCGGACAAATGACACAGGGGTTCCCGCGTATGGAAAAACCCTTTAGCTAGTGAAAATCTAAAGCGTGGTTCTGACTTACCTAAAGCAGGCAGCCTAAAGGTGGAAGCTGGATAAGAGTGACTAAGGACTGTGCTCAGTCTGGGAAACAACTAAGTCCTGCAATGGAGTGAAAGGCTCATACGGTTGGACACTGAAGTATTTGTTGAGTGAAAACACCACCAGCAGTTGGAGCAAGGGCGTCAAGAAAGACAAGCCATAGAACAAATGCGCGCTGTGATTGGCTGCTATGTCACACATTGTGCGACTCAGCTTGTTTCAACCAATCGCAGTGTCTGGTATGTCTTATCACATCTTTCTTGGAGCGCTGTGCTAGGGTGGCTGATGTGTTCTGAGTGGCCACTCAATCTCAACTTATTAAATCTCTTCTCAGTCTCTGAAACCCAGGGCATTATCAAAGTTGTATTAAAAGTTTAAACCGGGTATTACGTCGCAAAGATTAAAACTTCTTTATAAAATTAATTACCATAGTTAGTATTGCTCATAGCTTTATATTGCGTTTTCATCAATGAAAACATGCAACTCGTTAGTGTTCGCTAGGTCTCGAAGACATCCAGCTATTGCGCCATTCAAACGTAGATACGTATCTGATCCTCTTTGATCTGCTGCACAGATGAACCGATCCCTCGTGTCTAGGTTATTGCGTTGTTCAGCACAAGGTCATGGAACAGATCACTGAACCTAACTATGTATGACTTTACCTTAGAATACAGTACCAACATACAGTGGTAACCTCGTTTGACCAATTCTCATCTGTCGGCGGCGCGTTACACGTAACAGTTCTTAGTAGCTTTGAGCCCTTCTTTAATGGAAGTAACAGAGAAGTGGAGACCATTTTGTGTTGTTTTAAGAGATGTCCTAGCGAGATTGGTGAGGCAACTAAACGCCCCTTTCCGCTCTAAAAACCCACTGCCACTATTATGCAAATATCTTGAGCGTACGACTGATGCAGAAGAGAGTGTATGTGTGTGTGTGTGTTAGTTTATTAATGACACATGGATGTTATTAGTTTAAATTTATTGGTGTGTGCATGACGAAATGTAACCGAAATACCGAGAGGTGTGTGACTTACTTATCTCGTAGGTATATTTGATATTTGTGACTATCACGCGAGGAATTTAAAAAAAATCTTGACAAGAAAAATTTTCACTTCGTTGAGTACTAATGATGTCTTTGAGTCTTTTTTCCAGTTAAATTAATCATTAACATACGTAAAAGCTTAATATGGTTTGATAAAATAATCTGTACCTCCATAAAATATGAGTAAACTATAATTTAAACACCAAAAATACTCTACAATCAAGCAAAGCCAATATGGCTGCACAAAAAATAACATTATAAAATTGAAACACACATTTGTCCCCGCTCATTAGTCCATCCCTACTCCGTTATCCCGTTTCCATTCATAAAGTTTCACGATGTCCAATTTTTCATAAACACATAACATACTGAAACGAAACACATCTACGACAAGGCCGGAAATGCAGAACGCAAAGGGCGGTGTTGCGCGCGCAGGGCGGCCGGACGTGCGCCCGCGCAACTGGGTCAGTTTTATTTCTGTTTCGGCGGGAACTGGCCGGAAGCCGACGCCATTGTCGATGCGCGGGAAGCCCGGGGAAAACTGCCACTGGTTTTCTATACTGATACAAAATTATAAGCTAACGTTCTGAGCTATTGGAAGTATGAAACGATTATGCAGCGCAAGGTCATGTCGAGATACGAAATGTATAGCAAATCTTGTCAATGGATACTAATGAAATCTTACACGACGGTGTCATGTAAACAACTATTATGGTTTAGTGGCTAAGGTATTGATGGCTTGTGTTAGGATGTGTTTTTGTGACATTTTACCGCTGTCAGATGTTCAGAGTACAGTGGTGGTCTTTGTTGAAATCTATAATATCTTTGTCTAGACTAAAACATTGTCTAGTCACATTTTAGTCTTAACTCCTAGAACTAGGCAATTACTTTTATTCATAGAATAATTATATGTTACATCTAAATGTATTTTTATGGATAAGTGTAACTGAAAATTGTACATGGATGGATACATATCACGCCTGTCTCCCAGAGGGGTAGGCAGAGATAACCTTTCTAGTTATCCACAGTCATACGCACTTTTACAGTTTTCAGTACTTTTCGCACCACCTACCGTCAGGACATCTTCGGATCTTACGTAAATAAATTATAATTTGAAAAAGAATGAATGAATAAAATAATAAATGCATAATTCCACTTACTTTAGTTTAAATATAAGTAGTTAAATTTTATTTTATTGTTTTACGTCTGCTTGCCTTTAATGGGTAATTTTCTTTGACGTTATTCTGACAGATTTTCTAGAGGAAAACTGTCATTACTGTCATACGTTCCAAACAAATTTTGACAGTAATGACAGTCAAAGAAAATTTCCCATTGCAAACCACCTGTTATAAACTTGCATAAGAGTACTTGTAGCTAAATAATGTAATTTTTAATGTATTGTAGATATGTGAATTGTTGGTGTGTCTAAATAAATAAATAATTAAGGACATCGCCGGATCTAGTTGATGTAGTAATGATAGTATTTCTTTTTTGTAATTTCCTAAACAACTGAAAACTATTTAGGAGCGTATTTGTATAAATTTCGTGAAGTTCTATTTCTTATTCCTCGAAGTAATTGTATCTTTTCGAGTGCGCAACAGCTAATGCGTTTCGTGGAAAATTTCGTATGTAACATTTCCTCTTTTTAACACGTTCCGTGAAAAGTCATTCTAGGTTGCTCCCTCGGCTGCATCTTTATAAGGATTTCCGGTTTTATATAGTAAACAGGTACTATAGTGTAGTTTTTAGGTAACTATGAAAGTAATCGCAAAGTTTCTTGTCAGTTCGAGATTCCATAGACTTATCTTATTACACATATCAAAAGTGTCTAGGGATCAAGAATATTTTTAGCTCTAAAAAATCTATTTTATTTAAATCTAATCTTCTGGGTTGGTCACCTACCTCAGTTTTTGTAAAATATATCCTTGATTGCAATCTTCTAAAATGTACTTGATTTGTTTGAATTATGATTTTATTTTGATGTTTACCACGTATTGTTCCAATGTTTCTAGTTTATTTTGTGTTCGATAAAGTGAAGTCAAAGTAATTATGTGTGTGTGTGTGTGTGTGTAGTATGAAGGTGTATTTTATACATAGGTACAAGTGTAGTAGAAGGAAACAGTAAGAATAAAAACATTTGCTTAGCAAGTGTTAAATAACGTTTTATCGTAAGCCAGTCGTTAATACTAGCTATCAATTCTCCATTCTTCCATCAGTCAAATGACATAAAAGAAACAATACCGACATTGATTGAAATAATACTCAGTGTGGAGTCCGGAGCGAAGCCCTGCAGAGCCCCGGGGCTCCGATGCGGGCTCCGGCGCAAAGTTGCAAATACACTCAATCAAAATTAATTAAAGACAATTCACTAAATCTCATGTAAGTGGACACTTGATCATAAATCTCGATTATTAGTGCAATTATTGCACAGTGGTGTGGCGTCC
>SJJU01027452.1:0-10745 GCA_012932125.1 Conopomorpha cramerella | reverse complement strand
CGAATTTAATACCTATTTAGTGAGAAATGTGTCCATGCTTTTATTATCCGCAACCGAGATCAGATTAGAACGTTCATTAGGCGTTGACAGACATTACTACTCCAGAGATTAATTGTTTTGTTTTGGTATCGCTTTTCATTTAAATGGACACGCATACACGGAATATCGAGATGCAGAGTAAACCTATTGACCTATTTACAGCAGATAATAAAGATATTAAAGTACCTTAAATATTGTAGATAGTTAATTTTGCTCAAAGAAGAATAATTTTTCAAAGTTAGTAATTCTGCTGTCATTGATTTTTTTTAAGCTCGGAAAATCGAACCGCCTTCATTGTAAAAAAACAGCCTACTTTAATGATGTCAATCGAAAGAATAGCTTAAAAATAATAACTCTGCTTAAGTTAAATAGTGTTTTAAAAGAAAGGAACAACGTAAAATTAATCATTTTAATCAAATTAAAAACATAAATTATAATGCCGTAGTCAATGAAGTAGGTATGTTTTGGTAAATTAATTAATTAGATGCTCAAAATGTGATCCCTCTTTTCTTACGCAAATAGCCAATATATTAATGTTACTTAAACAGGGTTATTATTTTTTAGCCATTCTTTCGATTGGCTTCATTAATGTAGGGTGATTTTTTTATATTAAAGTCGGTTCGATTTCCAGACGAAGCAAAAAATTAAAAAAAAATCTATCAATGCAGAATTATTAATTTTTAAAAGTAACATAAAGTCTTCTTTGAGAAAAACTATCTATCTTCGATATTTAAGGTTCGTATTCCCTTCATGTCCCATAAGCTTAGGACTCCCTGTAAAGCATTGTATGTATAGCATGATAGACAAAATCTTTTTAAGAAGCTCCCACAGTCAAGGAACCTACCGTTCGTTTAAAGCGGATTTTGATAAACCAGCCATTTTTAAACCGGAATACCTTGACTGTACACGAAAACTAATGTAAAATGATGCTAAAAAATAACTGCAGCTAATAATTTCCAGCAATTGTTGCTGTTGACAAATCATAACTCTCTTTTACTCGTTGATAGACAAACATTACGTATAAATAAGCAAATTAATTTCAATATAATCTATACGTAAATATTCATTTATACCGTCTTTACTCACCGGAAATAGTAGTGACATCCTCGAGATTATAAAACGTCCTATCAAACAATCGCCGATACGCCAATGTGAACAGGGAGCGCACAAAATAATTCACGTCCCAAAACACGTAAAGAACTATAACAAAACATATTAAAGCCAGGGACATGGTGTAGTTCAAACTAAAATTAAAAAAGAAGTTTGCAGTATAAAGTGCTTCGAAGTGACACAAGCTACCACTGACTATTAATGTGACAGGAATTACAATGATGGAGCGAATTCGTGGGCTTGATTTGTGGTGGCGGCGGCGGCGACGTCTACCACGAGCATCCATTCGTACGCATACATTTTGTAATTGAATAGCAAAAGTGCTAATGAACCGAACCTTTTGAGCCTGACCTCATGAATCAATATACTTACAGTGCCTGTTTGCCTAATTATAATCTAACTTAGGCATTGACGTCACTTCCAAGCGTCTGCTGAAGACAGCAATTTATATACTTACATTCATACGAAGACAAAGTCTGACATTTAGAGAATCACTTGCCAAAAAACCATTCCCAAGAGGTAGATGCACAGCTTAATAAGATTTCGAAAGGAACCGTAATAAACATTTTCTTTTCGAAACGATGTTATCTTACCTACAAACAGGGGAAGCTCGAATGTGTGCACAAAATATTAGCCACTGTCCTTAGTCTTCATTTTGATTATAGTCACGAATTTGTAACTGTCACAAATAAATAGCTCGAAGCGGAATAAACTATAAGTACAAACAGACAAAAAGAACAGTCACCCTGCACTGTACAAATGTTTATTCATGCGTGCGTTATTCATTGGCTCGAACGTTGTTGCCTTGTCTCCAATTTTTATTGTATTGCAGGTTAGTATGTAATGTATGTAATTTAGGTACCTACTTAACGTCTCAAAACCGATCCACACATTGGTGTATTGGATTCAAGAGTGGAACTTAGAGACAATATTTCCAATTTGTGACCAAGAGTAAATGTATGTAGCCTCAGAAGGAATATAGATACATATATTTTCACAAGATGCCCTTTGTAGTACACGGAGCGAAGGTTTGGCTAGTAAAAGATATAGATTTGTACGTTGCACCCACACCCCCTGACTATAAATAATTCAGTCAGATTAATGAAAAAAGAACCGACATCAACCATGTATACGATTTTTTAAAGGTCCGGTTCCGACTTATGATAAGACCACCTTTAAACTGTCTTTTTTAAAATAATAATCAAAATCGGTTCATATACGACTAAGATATCGACGAACTAACAAACAATCCATACATATGCGTTCGAATTGAGAAAGACTCCTTTTTTGAAGTCGCTAAAAATTGAGAAACGATTGTCAGACGTTCATTATATAGTCAGGTATGTGCCTACACAGCCTAATAGGAAATTTAGAAATTAATAAAACAGATTCTTTACTTTGTTAACTTAGATTGTATTATCTATTTTGTAAGAGTTATAATTATAATAACCTTTAATAACTATTTAAAATAATCTATAGGTACTACAACATAAGATAACTAATCACTTTGTACAACCTTTGGTTAATGGCTACTATAAAAACAAATTATGAATGTTACCATAATATTTACTAACTTATTTGTCTCCATTGATTTGCCTGTTACATGACAACGTAACATCAGTATCTGGTTTGAAAGATTGCGATATAATAAGTATGGGACGAACAGGTTAAATTTATTTTGTAAGTAGTTGAAATAAATCTAACATTAGAACACTTTTTGCATTAAATTGTTTCATAACAAGTTTGATTGTCTCGCATAGTATTTTGAATCCACGTATAACTTAATTTTAGTTATATTTACGTGACATTAAAATAATGCAAATAAGTGTAACTTCGCTATATTTAAAAGAATGCATTCTACCTACAAGTCAATATTATTTTCATCTCTAAAGTTTACAAACTAATAACACAAAAGCTTTTTAGTAGGTAACTCCTATTTCCTCAACAATCAACAGATTTCTCTAGGTTATTATTTACATTAAACATAAATTTTCTGAGCATTTAATGATAAGTTTATTTTACAAAGTTCCGTCAATATTTTAATTTGAAGAAGCATATAATTTTAAGAAATAGACATAATAAAATAATAACATTTGTGTAACTAACGACAAAACCGTAGCCTACATTTAGTCTTGCCAATTTAAAGAGAAAACATTGATAAAAGAAGATGCAGATTAAGTATCTAAATGTACTTAGTGTTATATAGAGCGTGTCTGTTGATATACAACCGTACAATTTCAGTAGTCTCAGACTCCAAATTCCAAAAGTTCAGGAGATATTCGATAACATCCAACATAAAGGTATCCATTCCAGTCCATTTTCTGTTCAGTGTCGCTCTTCGGTAATTACCTATTTCATGTTCAATCTACGGATTGTATCATGTACACTAATGACTTTGCGGCTTAGTCTACCGTCGATAGCATACTGTTTTACAATTCCCGTCACCACGTACTCGCGTACGCTTGTTATGCCCTATCAGGAGAGTTTCACGCATTTCCAGCAAAAACAGATTCTCTTTGTGATAGGCTATTGTTATATCAAGGTTAGAGCAAAGTCGCTTGTGAAGACACATTGCAGTACATTATATGTCTTGTCACGTATTTCTTGGAGCGCTGTGCTAAATGGGCAGCAGTGTGGTGTGTCGTTTAACGCCGGTTGTTACATTGGCGACAATCGGGCGCGCAGGCGGGGGCGGCGGCCGTGGGCGGCTGCAGCGGCAGCAGCAGCGGCGTGGACAGTGTAGGCAACGCCGGGAACGGCACGAACCATTCTGAACCGCATACCTGGGTCATTGATGAGATTACCATAAATATTCATGAATAAACTTTCGTCGATAATCCCTGATGGAGTGGACAGACGTAGGATGGATGGACTCGTGCTGGTCTGGGACTAATAATTAAACCAGATGTAGGAGTAAAAGGCGAGTTATATTTAAGGAATCCTTACAGAGGGATTATTGCTCCATGAACTGACCACCTATCATCTATTGTTCATCTAATAACAGTATCCTCACCTGTCCCATGACTAGTGCAGGCAATAGCGGGGCGCGAGGTCCCACAGGCCGGAAGGCGGACCATCGCTCCTCAACCGGTGGCTCCGGACTGGTGTCCATTGTTGACGCCTTATCCTGGACACCCTGCAAATAATTAGCTTTAAATAACTGGTATATTTAAAAGGCGTAACACAGACGGATATATCAGATTCCAAGTGTCCCATAAAAATGTTCTGTCAACACTTTCGGTGAAAGTAACTGGCTGTAGACGTGGTAACAACAAACCTTATTTTGCGTCTAGTACCACTTGCAATGTATATATAATACATGTTAACTTGCAATTCCCTGACCGCACTTACATGTGTAGCATTGAAGTGGTCGACGGCCCGCACCAGATCGTGGTTGCAGCGACGCAGTACCAGCTCCAGGACAGAGCGTTTCTTTCCCGGGAACAGTTTGCCGAGGAAGGCCAGCCCGGCCGCGCTCACTGGACTGCTTTCTTCAGGGTCACTTGATGCGCCACTGTTCAAGGAAGAGTCTTATGAATAATCCCGATGGCTTAAAGATTTCTAACTTATCTTCTGTTTGTTGAAGCGTAATTAATTAGTCTTATTATGATTCAAAAGATTAGCCGCTGATCAGGATGCCGACCATCAACAAAATTTCTTACCATCACGACTTACTAACGGCGGCGGCGCAACTTTTTCTAGATATTCAAGTTCAAATGCGTTTCAGTGGGCGTTACATTCGTTATTTTTCGTACCATGACGTGCTATGGTATAAGCGAATCAGTTAACCTATATAATACTGCCTATGTCAAATGTTGCTATTTAAATCTATTTAGTTTACGTCTATATTGAACTTTGTAAATAGTAAGCATCCAGCGCGTTAAGGACCGGAATAGAGTACGAGCAGAGTAATCAATTGAAAGTTGCAGTCGATTTCGACATAATGAAGTAGTTCTGCGTGAAGATGGGAGCCAGATTTAATTTAAAATATAAAAGACATACCAGGGCCGCATTGAAGATGTGGAGGCTGCAGCAGAGTCGGGCGAGGCGCTGCATCGCTCCGGCTGCGAGTCACTGGTCTCACTGTCGATGTGGATCGTCTGCACAAATAGTATTTTGGAGTTTTTATTATTATATCTTCCTCAATGTGTTATTTCTTTATGCTTGTTTTGTAAAATTGAGCATAACACACAGGACCCCATTGATACCCAAATTGGTGCATCCTTTGGATACTGTATGCACTGTACTCACCGTCTGTGAGACAACAGAGTCAGGTTCCTCGCTGGGGCTTGGGCAGGGGTCCGTGACCCGCATGCCGTAGATGCGGCCCGGAGGCAAGGCCTCCAGCGCCCGCCCGCTCTCTGCCGACGCTAAGTGCAGAGCAATCTTGTCTTCGGCTGCCTGTTGACGTTTTAGCGCCACCTGTATCACAAATTTAGTGAAAAACTTCTTTCTTAACGTGCAATTCTTATTTACTACTCCAATTCTAAAAAAAGCTTGTAGTACACATAAGTTTACTCGCTCATAACCATAGTAAGGTAGACGAAACCTATGGTGCCGTGACGTCTCCGAGTTTATGTCTAACCAGGTTAATTTAATACGTATCACACTTATTTTCCCTTATTCCCTTAGGTGAGCGCATTCTATGCCGCCGTGTATTAAATATAACACAGCCAGTATTATTTCAACATGCATGACCGACAAGGGACGGGATTTATCTATCATTCTTTTCTTTCTATAAAAACACGAAATTGATAACTCAATTTAGCGTAAAATCAATCACGGAATGTTTACTCGGCCGCCCCTGTAATGGAGAGTTCGCCCCGGGATGGCCGGGGGCGCCGGCGCTCATTGGACAGACAAACAAAAGTCCAATCCAACACCCGGTTAACCAAATAACAACCAGATGTACTACATGTTTCGAATACCGGATCGGATTGCAGTAGCTTGCCTTTATTCAATAAAACCAAATTGACCCTGCAGTCTTTTAGTTTAGCTATTGTTCTAATAATCACGTCTGTGCTAAAGAAACAATTAAGTATCTGCGCTATCACAAAACACCTATTTCTTCTGAGACATATAAGTAAAATAATTAATTACTAAACTACTACAAAAAATATTGGGGATACGAAAGAAGTTACTGGACTGTACTAGAAATTATTAGCTACTACCCTTATCACCATGCATCACCGTACTTACATAAGTACGTTACGTTAAGATGTAGAGAAATACCTAATATTATCCAATAGAACGCAGGCCATAAGTGATATCTAAGTCTCAAAAGATTCTGCCTACCGGTTTGGAATTATAATACCTGATGTGGAACTCACCAAAATGTAATTAGTATTTGCAACACTATTTCATACGGGTTCTAAACCATCTTCAATGTCGACGGCTGAGCATATGTAAATCGAGGCCTAGACCTGTATCCTATCCTGTAGAAATATCAGGATCGATTCGGTGACGGATGCAACGGTGAGACGAGTCCATCAAAATGTTGTCTTTTCACAATTTCTGCTTGCTTGATCTTGAGAAATTATGCTTATAAAATGAGAATTAATAATACTGTCTCCCACTATTTAGATTACTATGAGGGATATAGGACTATGTATCCAAGTCAGACCCCCCACCGGAATCTGGCCCAGTTGTCATTAATTGAGTTCTGATCTATTCTACCTCTAGCAGGAATCACAGTTGTGGGAACATCCCGGAAATTGATGAGAAAAAATGTTGTCTTCATACTATCTTAAGAAAAGAACAGTGTCAAGAATTGAATCATCGAGCAGTGAGGTACATCGAAAACAATAACCGTGCAGAGCTTTTAAAAATTATTCATAGCCACCCAACCCTACCAAACAAAATTGGCATGAGCACCGATTTAAGAGCGATGCATTACAGATTACACCGATCGATAGCTCATCCGGTGCTTTCGTAAACACCACTTGTCTAAATATCCCGATGGATCGCATTAACAGGCGACGTGTTCCACTACATATACACATTAACGCCTTTAAACGACTCGAACTTCGATCAGGAATGATATCGAGTTTCAGACAAGAGAAAAAAAACAAACTTGTGAAAGCAGGTGGCCCTTTTAGCTGCAACTATATTGGACTGCGTGCGACAGATGGATTCAGTCAGTTGTGTTGGAAAGCTGTGGGACATCAGATGACTAATTATGTATAGGTAAACAGGTATATTATGTGGGTGTAAGTATATCCTGTTGTCTCTATGATGGTTAGTCAGAGGTAGCTATTTATATACCTACCTACCTATTTGTTAATAACATTAGCACACGTCTATTTGATTGTAAGCTTTAGTTTTTTTAAAGCTAAGTAAGTATCAGTCAATAGAAATATAGTCGAGTACGCAGCCTTCGGGCAGTTTGAAAACACACCTGACAATTTGCTTGACCACGAGGTTCGACTGCTGTCGCTACACAGCAAGATCTCCTTGGTCTCATTTAATAGCTGGATTTGGTAGCTGGCTACGGTATCGGAAAGAATAGACCCATTTCGAAGCTGTCTACGTACTAATTACTTACCTACGAAATAGGTGTATCATTAGCCGTGCCGTAGCCATCTACTAAATCCAGCTGCGAAAAGGAAAATACTAAGTGGCAAGATCCATATGAGACAATTTTATAAAAAGTAGAACTTCTGGCTGGAACATGGTCTTCTCTAACAGGCACTGCACTCTGAGATGCTACACATAGGCGATAATAATGAATCTACCAGGTCCTATATACCTGGTCCTGATGCTATTCCTTCGGGTACTCCCAGCACCTACTCAGTATGCGACACGGAGCTCATCGTGGGGATTTAGTTGGTAAGAGTCCGACGATGGCGGCGGGGTTTGCACGATTTCCCTACGCAAGAAAAAAGGTACATACCTATCTCCTGTAATTAAATGTGAATATCTTTGGAAATAAAAGACAGTCATTTCAGCAAGTAAATAAGTATTTGCTTACCTGAGCAGCCATGATCCTTTGCCGTTCCTTAATAAGTCCACACTTGGGGCACTGACAGGAGCGGTAGGTGCATGCTTTCTTGTGTCCGCGGAGGCTGGAGATCAGGCCGTGGTTGCGGCACCGCGCACACTTGGGGACCCGGGCGCGCCCTTCAGGTTTCATAGTTAATTATGCCTAGTATAAAAAAAACTTGTTAACTGTTACTTATTTAAAATTAAATTGTCTATGGTTCCGGTCGGTCAGTAAAATAGTTCACCCACCCCAGGTCTAGTCGGACAGTGGTTTTGCCATCTGATTTTAAAAATATTGATTATGAGAATTCTCGACATATCGAAAATTATTAATAAGGTTCGACATAAGTGCTTTGGAGGAGGCGCATTTTAATTCGAGAATCTGTAGTTTGTTAAATAAATTAATAATTCAAGAACGGGAAGTTCAGATGAATCAAAAAGGGTTATAAGGTTATATTGATATTGGAATCATGTCCGTCGGTATACCTACCTGTATCTACATGTATGGCCAAAAATATGTTCTTCCCCTTAGGTTAGAACTCATGCGAATGCCAATAGGCAATCAATAAGATTAATTTTTTACTACGAACATGGAATTTTGGGTTTTGGTGACACATGTGTGCTGACTCATAAGGAAAAAAACCGTACGTAGGGAATTCTTAGCAAATTTCTGGATGAGTAAGTGATAAAGAACCGAAACTCAGAAATTTAATATGAATTGATATTATTAATGTTTTATCGAAATTGTTTTGATGATTTTTTTACTCCGATAGGTACATGTAACAACAACATAGTGACCCTCATAAAGTATTTGATCCGCGTGCCTAATTCAAATGCAAATTAATTTTAAATAAAGAAATTATAGACAATGTGCTTACTTAATCCATAGTAGGTAATAAAATTGGATTAATTGTGCAATTGGAGAGGCCTATGTCCAGCAGCGGACAAGTCTGGGCTAATGATGATAATAAGGTAATAAAAAAAATGGTAGGCCATTTAAGTGGAGGTATGCAATTCGATAATAATTATTGACTGACGGCCTAGACTGTTACGTCCTAATCATTAAACGCAGTTTAAATATTCCAAATGTACCTATACCAAGCTCAAATTAACTTGTCAGTTGTATCTCAAATACGAAAAAACCAGTTTCAGTAGATCTGTTATAGCTTTAGTATAAGTTACACCACGTTTATTGGTAGGGGAGTTAATGTACTTATATGTAGAAATATTACGTTATACTTTATACCATTAGGTAGGTAAGTACATCTAGCTACACAGAACAAAAGAGAGACAGTGCGAAACATGTCGTTTTTGCAATTGTATGATACAAATTTGTGATTCAAAATTATAAAACGTCACATTTTACAATACTTCTATTTCCCAAAACCCATAGATACTACTGATCCAACAAAAAATAATTACTTAATCTTTTGTTTCATTTTGACAAAATTTTCAAGTGTAGGTAACAAAGTAGTAATACTTAGTGAGTAGATAAGTAGACTTACCTATTAAGGCTGGTTATAAAACAGTCCGAAGGTCCACAATTTTCTTAAAAAAATATGAAGTTCCTAAGTATCAACAATAAAATGTTAAATTAGTCACTTGTAACTGAATCTTATACCAGCAGATCTCCACTGTTTCATGCAATGATGAAAATGAAAGAAACTGTAGGCGTAACACATTGGAGTAAATCCTGTTCTATCTCTACAACATGATAAGATATTTTCAACCTAGTGGCATTGTAATAGAGTCGAGTGTTTTATAATAACCAAATGTTTACTTTTCCAGCATCCCAACCGCCCCCATAGGGCATTAGCCAATAGGGACGCCAGGATTTCGGGATTGGTTACACAGTATCTCTTCATTTTCTGTGTTACCTATATTATGTTTGTGAAGGGTAGAGTTTCAGTTATTAATGCACGGTAGGTAGTGTAAAAAAATATAAAAAAAATACCAGAGTAAAAATAAATCGACATTTAAAAGCTTGTGGGTTGTGAACAATCTGTACAGCTAGAAGTTTCTGTAGTAAGTACATTACGTACTTACCACAGAAGCTTCACAACAACTTATTTAAGTATAGGGAGATAAATAATGTGCTTCGTATGTACCGGGTTTGTTTACCGTGATATTTAAGTGACCAACTTGAGAAAAAACGGTAGCTAAGTATAAATATTATTTTTTCTCAGGATGTTCTTTCCATTGATTTCCTCGATGATATACCTATATAAAACCGGCAACTTTAAGTTTGAAATCTAAGAAAACAGATGCTTTACTTAATTTATTTTACCTTTTTTTATAGCTATCTGCGGAATGAATATGTCTCTCTCTACCTAAACAGAATAGATATTATTCGGGATGGAAAGAAGTAATTTTTGTGGAAGCTGGCTGGTAATACCTATTTAATTTCCGGATATTAGTTTATATGTTTTTATTTTAATTTATAAACAACTAGCTTTCCGCCCGCGGCTTCGCCCGCGTGGACTTCGGTTATATTGAGGTATAAAGGAATATTTTTGTTTTCCCTCGGGAATATCAATTTTTTCCCGGATAAAAATACCCTATTATTTAAACCGGACTTCTAACTATACGTCTGCAAAATTTCAAAGCAATCGGTT
>SJJU01027443.1:0-12548 GCA_012932125.1 Conopomorpha cramerella | reverse complement strand
TACATTTTACACGTACATTTACATATACAATTACAAAAAAAAAACGAAAATTAAACAATAAGACGAAACAAACATAGAAATTAACAAGTAAACATTTTCGGATTAGACGTGACAAATGCAAAAGGGCTCTGATTCAGCGTGTGCTGGGAGTGACGTGGATTAACACAACACCCTCAGCGCTGATCTTCCATCAGTACCCGAGACACGCTGTGAGTTTAAAATTTTACGTGTGTCACCACACCAACCCAACTTTTACCGTCGTGGGGGTCTTTGCGAGGCGGTCGAGGGAACTCTCTAGAGGACGGGCAGCAGCGCTCTCTGTGAGTTAAACCACAACACCACTTCGATCGCCAACCGGCCTGCCAAGCGTGGCGATTATTTCCATTTTACCCCCAAATAATTACAGAAATCATTGGGGGAGCATTCGTCCAGCAGTGGACGTCATGAGGTTGATGATGATGATAATGTAGTTTGTTTGTTAGTTAGTTTTCTAGGCATTTTCTGCAAGTCAACCAGCAGCGTTCCTATTTTGCGGGTTAGCGCTGCTAGCCCAGCACCTCCATGAAACTAAGAAGTGCTAGTAGTATAAAACAAAGTTGCTTCCTGCTGTCTGTACCTATTTATCTTTAAAACTACGCAACGGATTTTAAATTTAAAAGTTGTTATGTTTTTTATTGTCTACTTGGTTTACTTCCAAATACTTAAATAAGATATAGGTATAACTAGTAATATAAATATTTAAAGTTCCTAGTAAAAAGTAGTAACTAAGTGGGTGTCTGGTGGATGCTGCAGACATGGATCTGAAGAGATGCCTGTCTGCAGTTTCTACTAGATACCTTAAACATTGCAATGTCAGAAAATGACTTCAAAGTTGTAACTAAACCTATATTATAAGAACATGAACTTCTGAACAAGTGTGCTCCATCGTAGACCACATCGCTGCTTAACATCAGGCAGGATGGTGATCAAACGCTTGTTCATAGTGATAAAACTATAGGTACTGTACACTTAGAACGCAATAAACATTTTGTATTTGTATTTTGTATTTGTAATGCGGTTAAATCTGAGACCAAACACGAGACCAGAAATGTATGCCGCGTACCACCTTCCGAGTCTGTCTCTTTTCTACCAAAATGTATTGAAAACGATGTACTTCTAGATCCAAGCTCCAACGTTCACTACTGGTTTGACAGTTCGGATACAGATTTACTCTGATACGTAGTAAGGGACAGAAGATATTGTCTCTTACTCTTTCACTCCTGCGAGTTTTTCATATTGTTGTCTTGTTTTATTCTAAACTTCAGTTTAGGATTGCGCAAGTCTAGTTGTTTTTGGTCTGAATGTTTAACAGATAGAGTGATTCCACAGGAAGGTTTATATGTATCTATATTCTATAGTTATTAGGTGCCTAATATACTTAGTAGTGAAATACTTAATATCAGCATTGCACTCGTACGAAGCCGGGGCGCGCCGCTAGTCTACTCAATAAGTTTAAACGTGACAGTTAATTATAAAAGTGATTAATTATCCTTCGATTTGCTGCCTTATGAGTGTAAAAAGACCCCGAGGTCTTAGAAACGTTGTGGGTTTCTTCAATACGAACAAATTATACTATGGCGACACTGCGGGTTAATGATTTTTTTTTCATCTCCATACAAAATGTCATCACCCGAGGCAGAAAATCGTCTTTTCTGTATGGAGAAGATTTTTTTTTATTTTCCTCGCATTGTCGCCGTACTAAAAGTTGTTAAAATATTGACGAGCCCAACAACGTTTCTAAGACCATCTCCAGAGGTCCTTTTACAGTGATTACAATACAGCCATTGCGCGTCAGAATTAATCACACATATTTAATGAATGCCTAAAATTTTAGCTAAAATGCAAGTGATTTTCTGAGTTATTATAAGCTACAGAAGTGTAAAGTTTCATTAAAATCATTCCAGCACTTTTTGCGTAAAAGAGCTGGAACATTCGATTATAATTTTGTATTTTTTTTGTAATTAATTAGGTACAGACACTGAAAAACTCGAAAGAATTATTGGTGTATAGATCCCAATGTTCGAAAATCATTGTAAAAATCCAAGGCTTGCCTTTACCTACTTCTCGAACCATAAATCAATGTCATTAAAATAATTCGGGCCAACTTTCATGGAAATTAAAGTTTCACCGTTATGAAGCACCCTTTACACATCCAGTAAATCAACTTTTACAGATTCAGTGTACTAACTCTCTTCAATTGTAATAAAGTTGCTTTTGGAATGAAAAAGAAAGGTAAAAAGATGCGTCAGTCGTTATTTACAGTCAAGAATTGTGGTCATATCGTGTTACACAGAAATTTGGATGTTCATGACCTCGGATTATTTGAGGATTATTTGGTAAAGAAGCTCAGGTTACGCGTTATTAGTGCCTTAGGAAGTTGGCATATTTACCTACATAATATACCTAAACATGACGCGGCGCAGCTCGGGGGAACCCCGCATACTGAACGCATGCTTAAAGCCCTCATAAAGCTTTCTCACTTAGTTGCCCATGTATGTTTTTTTATGAACTTAGATCGCCGGCGCAGTTTAGGTACAGTCGGACAGGAAAGTAGTTCCTGTAATGTAAAATGTAACTATATTAAATTTAGTGAAATAAACTTTGCTTTTTCTTGTAAAAAAATATAAACCGTAAGTAGTAAGACGTCAAGGACCTAACGCCTAGATGTCATTGGGGTCAGTTCGTTTCCCATCCGTCCATTGGTTTTTAAATATTTATTTATTAACGTTTAATACATTATTACAGGTTATTCTAATGCGATATTGTATGTTAAAATAATTAATTAAACTAGTAGGAACGTGGTGGGTCCACGGGTAGGTAATATTAATTCCACATTCAGACAACACTTCTTCTAAACTGTTTACCTATTGGGAAAGCAAACGTATATCGTAAACTAACATTACATTCTAAAAATCCTAATTGCCAAATTTAAATTGATGTCCTTCGTGAACTAGAACGTCAATAACGTAGAGTTGTTATATATTGTGACAAGTAAAAATGAACTTAATGTCTAATGACATTCATACTACTTAGTTTCAGACGTTAGAGTATTGATAGGTAGGCAGCTGACAGTGGCGTGCACTGGCTTTTACGACAAGGTAGGCAGTAATCCCCAAGGGTTGACACCTTTGTATTGGTAACTTTTCTTTACAAAACCTATCTACTCACCCACAAAACACAAGACATCGTTAGCCTATGTCGTGAGTGTAACAGAAAAAAAAAATCTAGCAATAACTCTATTATTAGGTCGGGTAGCCTAAATACTAAGGTAGGCAGTGTCTTTTTGCCTATATGTTGCGCACGCCACTGGTAGCTGATAGTTACACATGCTAGTGGCATGCTTTTGCAGCATTTCACGTAATATTATTGTTCTTATTACGACTCGAAGCTTTGAGCTCTTTTACGGCTTGGTGATTACTAAGCAAAAGCAAAAAGCCCCTGTTGGTGGCCAAGTGGTTGACGAGATTTCTGATTGACCGTACTCTGCCTACCCCGCTTTACAAGCTAGGCAATATGTATTTCTTTCTTTCTTTACACTGTAATTACCTCATGTATAATTACCTCACCTATATTTATTTCAGTGTCGTCGAACGTTTCTACACATATAACTGCATACCTACGTAATGCATCTATTAGAATATTGACGCTAAAATCGTTTGGGGAAAACCTATGACCTTAACACGAGATGCATTTACCTACAAACACGTGATAATAGAGGTGTTTGTTATATTTAATACGCACGTCTAATTAAATTAATTCTTCAGGTATTGGACATGTTTTGGTTCTTGGGAAGGAGTGTATACTGACTGCTTGAAGTAAGCAATTTCATTGACATTTATTCCCCCTAATACAGCTAACGCCATCTGTGATTACTAAAGGACACAGTAGCTCTGAAAATTCCTCATACCTAAAGAAAGGAAACGTATTATGTAACTAAATTACTAAAAAATAATTTCTACTCAAAGCTACTCGGGAAAACACCTAGACAACGATGACGAGTTAGTGTGTACTAAGTAGGTTGTCTATTTACCGAGCGTAGTTACCGTACAAGTACTGGAAAAGCATTAATGATATTAAAGATGTTTCATGCCCTACACGTGGTTTACCGTGTTGTTGAACGGACGAGGATCTGGCGAAGGTTTTCCTCTGTGGTTCGTCGCACCTACAACAGGCGTGTACCAATAAATTAATAGAGTCGTGAGAAATGCGCTTCTACCTATAAGTACCTACAGGGCAGTGGCGTGCACTGGCTTTTACGACAAGGTAGGCAGTAATCCCCAAGGATTAACACATATGTATAGGTAACTTGTCTTTACGAAATATAGTTTACCTACACACCCACAAAACACAGGACCTTCGTTAGCCTATGTCGTGAGTACAACAAAAAAAGGTCTAGCAATAACTCTATTATTAGGTCGGGTAGCCAAAATACTAAGATAGGCAGTGTCTTTTTGCCTATATGGTGTATGGTGTACAGGGTTATTTTTGGCCCACCCGCGGATTTTCGTAATATCATTCTCCAGCACCAGAACAATACATTCCATCTAAAAAAAAATATTATTTGAACAACTTTAAAAAAAAAAAGTCATAAGCACTAAATACTATTATTTACACTCACTGAACTATATACTAACTCTAACTACATATAATAAGAGCTTCAGTGACGGCCGTCTCTGGCTACCAATCGGGCGGTTAGTCTTTGACTCCACGCTCGCTCACAAATGTCAGAATCCGGTATTTTTAAAGATAGTTAAAAAAATCTCCTTACATTATTGAATACTTATAATATCAAAATTCCGCGGGATGTGCAAATACAAATCTGTTTGTATAGATACAAAATTATATTTGCACATCCCTCTTAGAAGCTATTCATTGTTGGTTTGTACATGCCCAAATGATTTCTACAAATATTGAATTACCTAAAGATACTTCGCATAATTTGTCACTAAGTCTACTCTACCGGCTCGCCGTAGAGTATCGGCGGATAGAAAAGCTAAACCATGTGGATAATAAATGACGACCTCACATGTAATAATGTTATGCGCGCTTTTACCACAAGAACTACGAAACGTCGGGTCGTCCGTTTAAGGTGGAATTTCCCTCGCAAACTCTTTGCGTCGACTTTAATGGCGCGAACCGTGGAATGCCTTGAAAGAAAGACAGAAAAGACATTTATTCGTGCAACACAGTATCTCTGCTACAAAGTTACAGAGTGAGTGAGTAGGGTACGTACACTATACATAACAATAATTAACTACCATTAAAATTAAAGACATTTTCCGCTCTAGGACATTAGGTAAAAAAAAGAAATAAGAAAAGAGAAACAACACCGAGCGTCCGTGCTCCTGTCGGTCGGATACTTAACTTGCAATCGTGGGTTCAAGTACGGCTACTGGACATGTACCAATGGGACTCTTTTTCAGAGCCTATGTACACAACGCAACGCGCGTACGGTGAAAGACAAACAAGGTATGTGAACCCTGTTACCGCGATGGGCTCACACCGTCACGTTGGGTTAAATACTCTTGGCGAACTTGGTGTGAATACTACCGACTTTGGGATTAAGTAAGCGTGAAAAAACAAAAAAAAATAATAATTAAAATGTCAATATGAATTGAATTTTGATGACGGTGAAAAAGAAAAAAAAATTTCATCTCCATACAAAATAGACAAGTTTTTACCTCGGGAGATGACATTTTGTACCTATGGGGATTGAAAAACTTCTTTTCATTTCCTCATATTGCATTGTAGTCACAGTAAAAGTTGTTCATATTGACGAGCCCAACAACGTTTCTAAGACCATTGCTCGGGGTACTTTTACACTTTGTATGACATACTACTGAGTAGGTACTGTCTGTTGACAAGTGCGCCTAAGCTCATCTTCAAGGTGCTTAAGATTTCATCATCATCAGCCACATGACGTCCACTGCTGGTCGAGGACCTCCCCCAATTATTTCCATGATCATTTGGGGGAAATGCCAATAATCGCCACGCTTGGCAGGCGGGTTGGCGATCGCAGTTGTGTTATGGTTTAACTCACAGAGAGCGCTGCCGCCCGTCCTCTAGAGAGTTCCCTCGGTCGCCTTTTACGATCCCCACAACGGGTAAAGTTGGCCTGGGGTGGTTACACGTGTATTCTATTCGCCGTCACCGCACAGCTTGAGATTTGGCATGGGTTATTTTATCTTTTTCTTCTTCTTTTCGGTTACTTTATAGGAATAGGGATCCTTAACGGAGCCTGTAGGGTTTTTAACAGAAAAATGTTGTCACTGTCAGAATATACAGGATGTTATCGTGTTTGCGTTCACTAGTAATTTTATGTTTTTTTATCTTCAGTCATACGTGGGTAAGCTGCAACCAGTTCAAGACATACAGATGTTGAACATGCACCGGGGCTCGCCTATCAATTACCGGGTAGACTTCCCCGTCACCTCGCCTCTGCCCAGGCTGACATCGCTCTCCGTTAACGACAACGTTTTATGCTATGGACCAGGAGGTAAGTCCATAAATACTTTAGTCGACACTCGTTTTAGGGACTGTTGTCTCCGCTGGTCAAACCTCTGGGGCAAACACAAGGATTTTGAAATACTGGTGTCCCCTCTACGGGGCAGCTACCGGGACTTGTATACTGTGAGTAAAAAGACCCCGAGCACGCCGGTCAATACTGGCTACTTATGAAGGAAGGAACTTGTCATGCTTAGGCTTGAAAGATATCAAATAAATACCTATACTTCTTGCAGCATCATGTTATCGAAATAAATACAATAGATACCTTAAAAATATATAAAAAGGAAATTATACAGTCAACTGTCTGGCATAAAAAAGAAATGGATGGTCACGCAACACGTAAAAATTATGATCATCATAGCAGTGCATGGATAATGGTCACCCATTATCAGTGGCGTGCACACCATTTAGGCAAAAGGACACTGTCTACCCTAGTTTTGTAGCTTCCCGACCTAATAATAGAGTTATTGCTAGATCTTTTTTTGTTGTACTGACGACAGAGGCTAACGAAGGTCCTATATTATAGATTACCTATATTTCATAAAGACAAGTTACCTATACATAGGTGTCAATACTTGGGGATTACTGCCTACCTTGTCGTAAAAGCCAGTGCACGCCACTGCCCATTATCCATGACCCAGATCTAAAAAATACGGGTTTTAGATTTGATTATCGACAAAATAAATAATAAGCAGGTAACAACGAAAGATACTCAACCATTTGTTTTTATTTCTATTGCCAGATGTCGTGGGTCCAGGCATCTACGTGACAACTATTAGTCTGCAGCACACTTTATTCTTCAAAGGTGGCTACAACCAAGGAGGTTACAATCACGGAGGATTTAACCAAGGAGAAACGCCGCAAGGAGGTTTTACTCAGGACATTTTCAACCATGGAGTTTATGACCATGAAGATGATGACCAGGATCACTACTTAAGACCCACCACTATTAAAAATAATGATAATAATATATTTAACTATATAAACGATGATAATGTACACATTTACACAATAAACGCAGACGGTAACAATAACAATAAAGACAGGTACCCGAATTTCAACATCCATCAGACACCAGAGAGAACTGAACGGCCGGTGTTCCAGAATGAATATCACCCACCTACTAGGAGACCGTAAGTAAATGTTTAGTCATTCAATATATAATGCGTTAGAGTCAAGGACTACAGAAGGGGAACACTACCGGCTTTTTGCAATTTCTGGTTGTTAATTAAAAAAACGACAATACTCCTTCCTATACGTCCCTTTATATTTAACTAGTTGACACCCCGCGATTTCATTCGCGCAGTCACTATTTAAAAAAACTACCACCAAGTTTTAGAACTAACCAAACTCCAACTCTTAAATTATAATTTTTCTCCTGTACCCCTCTTATTACCCCCTTAGGAGCTGAATTTTGAATAATCCTTTCTTATCTGACGAAACTTATCATAAAAGAAAAAAAACAGCTTTCCAGGGTCAGTCAGCGCTTTGAGTTTTATATAAATACTTAGATTATACTCTGTTCACTAATTCGACGAACAATTTGACACTTCGTATCAAGTACCACGTATTTGTGAACTCTATAACGGCGATGGGCTCACTCCGTCACGTCAGCTTAAACACCCTTGATGAGCTGTGGGCTTGTAAGTGCCTCTGCATTCGCTTTGGGATTCAAAGGAGTGAAGTGAATTTGTTTTTGATAGTTTTTTTACGTCCATTTCATCGATAATGAATTTACATATCTATTGTTGAAAATCCATCGGCGTCGTTCGTCGAATAGAGCTGGAAACAGACTATTACAGCTCTACCTCGCAGTTTTGCTTGCGTATGATTCTATTCCCGTGTGATTTTCAGGGTGATAATGTAGCTTATTTATGTCAGCCCCACTGACGTCCACTGCTCGACATAGGTCTTAGCTTATTACTAGTAACTGAAAATATTTGTTTAAATCGGGGCAGTAGTTTTAAGTTTATTCGTTACAATTAAGTATTAAATTCAAAATTTTCCTCTTTTTAATATTAAATATTACGTCCATTTTCTTTTTCAGAGTGTTCGTACCGCCACCAAGACCTGTAGAGGTAGCCACTCAGTAAGTATCTTTATGGGCTTTGAATTGAGTTTGTTTTAATTATTTTACAATACGAATAATTATTTCACGGTGGGATGACCATCAAGGCCTTTAGAGGTAGGTTATAAAACATAATATGTCAAAAAAACATAAAAAAAATTTTCTTTAACAACCTCAGATACAATAACTTTTTTCCTTTCGGTTTTGGAAATATAGCCATTTGTTACTTGAACTCCATACATATTTTTCGTAATTTTTTTAATATAAAATGATTTACTATAAATCTTCTATAAATATAAAATGTCGAATCTGTGTTTTTCTTTAAATTGATAAATAAAACTTATGCCTACTTGTCGTCGAGCGCTGATTTTCAGCTCACTGTTCGCCAGGGAGAAAGGTCCATTTTATTCGCAACTCGGATCAGTATGAGTTGATCACTAAAAGACGTGTTAAATTATCTTGTTATTTTATGTTCTAGGGCACCCCGTCCTCGTCCTCAACCGCCCCGGCCACCACCTCCGCCCGCCCCCACGCAGGGTGGAGCTCGCTGTGGCGTCACGGCCTCCAGCCAAGTTGCCCTCATCTTCAACGGTGACACCTTCGAGAGAGGCGAATGGCCGTGGCTGGTTGCTATATACAGACGAAGCGATGGTGGTCTTAATTTTATATGCTCCGGTAGTTTGGTGTCTGATCGGCATGTTGTTACTGGTGAGTAGGTTTTGACACTATCAATTAAGTAAAATAATATAGGATCGGTCAAGAAATTGGTCAGTTTATCATCACGATGTCTCAAACGGCCATAGAAAAAAAAATACACTTCACGCCTTTTAATCCCAAAGCGGGGTAGGCAGAGGCTCAATAAGCAAATGCCCACGGTTCACCAAGCGTATTTAACCCAACGTGACATGGGGTGAACCCATCGCCGTTATAGGGTTCACACACCTTGTGGTGTGCGGGTTTCATCACGATGTTGTCCTTCACCGTACGAGCGTTGCGTTGCGTACATAGGCTCTGAAAAAGAGTCCCATTGTATACATATATTCAGTACACGAACCCGCGACCTTCCGGTTACAAATCAAGTATCCGACCAACTGGACCACTGACGCTCGGCCATAGACAGGGAGAGATTCTCGACTTTGACTGGCGAAACTCGAAAGGCGAGAGAACTCTCCAAACATCTAAACACTACGTACGAGTATCGTATTTAAAAGGCGAAAAATATGCTCGCCTGTTCGAAAAACTGAAAGCTTGTCATCTACGACACATGAAACTGTTGCAGATTGAAAGGCGAGATTTCGAGGATGGATATGATGCAGGCTAGAACAAAAGGGGATAGGATATTATAGCAGAAAAAAATTACTTAGAGTAAACAAACAATACGAGACTCGTATGGAGAAACTCGCCTTTCGAGACTCATATTCGACTTTCGTATGCGAGTTTTAACACTATCTCCTATGTAAACGTAGCAAGACGAAACTCTCTAGGCGAGATTAGCCCGGCGAGCTCGCCTTTCGAGTCTCGTCGTTCGAGCGTACGAGAAACTCTCCTAATGTAATTGGCCTCTTAGTCACAAAGTAGGTACATGGTAGGTATCCATGATGTGTCATTGAAACTAGTCCCGTACCATGAGGCCCGCCCGACCACGGCCTAAGGAATAGCGATTTAGACACGTTGCAGAATAAGGACCATAAGCTTCAAAGTGTTTTTTCGGATCACCATCAAGCATATCCATCAGTGGCGTGCACTAGCTATTACGGCAAGGTAGGCAGTAATCCCCTAGGTAACTTGTCTTTCCGAAATATAGGTACCTACCTACCTATCTACTCGCCCACAAAACACAGGACCTTCGTCAGATTATTTCGTGAGTATAACAAAAAAGGATCTAGAAATAACTTTATTATTAGGTCGGGTAGCCAAAATTCTAAGGTAGGCAGTGTCTTTTTGTCTGTATGGTGTGCACGCCACTGATATCCATAACAGGAGCTCATTGTTCCCTGCCCTCCAGCGGCCCACTGCATGCACAAGAAGACAGTGCTGTCTTCGACGCGCGACATCGTGGTGAAGGTCGGAGCTTACAACCTCGAGGACTGGGGTGACGACTTCACGATCACAAGGACTATTGTCGCAGCCGCCATCCATAAGGACTATAATCCCAGGACATTGGCCAGTGAGTTTGCTTCATAATTTTTTAACCTCGGGCCAAAAACAACTAGACTTGCAATCCAAAACTGACGTTTAGTTTAAAAAGAAACAACAATATGAAAAACATGCAGGAGTGAAAGAGTAAGAGACAATATTTCTGGATCCAAACTGTCTAATTTGTATTTACAGTGACAGTTTTGACCCTGAAGTACATCGAATTCCATATATTTTAATGGGAAAGACAAACGGAAGGTGGAAGCGCTAATTGAAAGTCTTGTTGTGTTTGGTCTGAGGGTTTTCGGTAGCAGTACACGTTCCAGTCACCCTTCGTTTGAAACATTGACAATAAAACATTTTTGGCATATATTCATCTACGCTGGTTATCGCGCATTTCATGATGAACTGGCTAAAACATAAGACCCATATAGTTTAAACCGGGTGTTACAGCGCGAAATTAACCAAAGACAAGCATTCAGCTTACCTTGGTTATTTGCCCGACTTTTAATTTAGTTACTTTATTTCAGACGGTTAATTTCGCGCCGTAACACCCGGTTTCAACTATTAATATAATATCAGTGCGTGTTTCTTTAAAAAAACATTAGACCCATGTCAAACCACACTGTAGTTTGTGCTCTATTCCAACATAATGAGAACTTGGTCGTTTGCAGACGACATCCTGGTGATGACGATGGAGCGCTCGGTGGAGTACGGCGCGTACATCCAGCCTCTCTGCCTCTGGAGTGGCAACACTGACCTGGACCGCATTGTCGGAGCTTCGGGCATTGTGAGTTACCTATGCCATACATACAATCACGCCCGTAATCGCTAGAAGAGAATAGACAGAACCATAGGATAACAAAAACCCTTCGGCCACGTTGATCATAATGAGCTAAAAATGTCTTTATGGATCTTCTGTTACAAGTTGCCAGTTCAATCCCAGAAGCAATAACTTTTCTATTTGTTTATATCTAGGACAGCGATGATCCCTGCAGGAGATCCTCAAGGACACAAAGGGTTTATTACGGTTCCTCGAGGAGCTGGGGTGGTTGGAGTAGCGCCACCCAAAATAATCACGCACAATAGGCGCATTAGACGTCGAGTTGCGGAAACGCCCCGTATTATCTACATCTACATCTGTTTGTTTATAAACTCCACGTTGGGCGCCATATTTAAAATTAATTACTGTATATAGGCATCTAACAGCTAACTCCCATATCCTCTGTTATTAGTGCATGTAGAATTTGTTCAATTCCGATACTTTGACATAACACATCACTCAAGTCCATAGGATACCAAATCGTAGCATGCGTTCCTTAGTACAACTTCGAAGCAAGATTTCGAACTAATAAGCTTCAGGTTAGGTTTATATTCTGGTATCGGAGCCAGCTACTAAACTCGACTTAGAAATTGGACTAAATGACGATGGTCATAAAAAAAAATTTTGTTTACAGCCTCCATTTTATTCCACTTTCGAATTCACCAAACATTTTTTTGACCCGCCCCCCCCTAGCAAAGCGCATCAAGAAAGACACGACATAGAGCAAATACGTGCTGTGATTGGCTGTTATGTCACACATCGTACGACTCTGTCTTGTCATGTCTTTCTTGAAGCGCTTTACTAGGGGGGCTGCCTCTCGGCGTATGGGCCATTGGGCCTCAAACGTAGACGTGTGCGTCTACATGCTTTTGTCTCTTTGTCCATCCCTGTTTTGTTGCCAACTCTCCCCCTTCTGGGGCATGACGACCACATTACGGAGACTTCGCGTCGGGTTCTCGTCGCGTCTTCAGTCGT
>SJJU01027416.1:0-15513 GCA_012932125.1 Conopomorpha cramerella | reverse complement strand
CCGATGACCGTTGGGGAAAACGAGTTCTCGAGTGGAGACCGCGTCTCGGCAAACGGAGTGTAGAAATAGAATAGAAACGCCCTCAGACAAGGTGGACTGATGATATACCTACGCAAGATGGCTGGCAGAAGGCGTGCAATTGGAGAGGTCTATGTCCAGCAGTGGACAAGTATGGGCTGATGATGATGATGATGTGTCCCACTGCTGGGCAAAGGCCTCCCCCATTCTCTCCATTCGTGTCTGTTCTGGGCCACCTAACGCCACCCCGGCATTTGACGGTCCAGGTCATCTCGCCATCTCCTCCTGGGTCGGTCTCGCTTCCTATGTCCGTCGGCGGGAACCCAATCGGTGACATTTAAATGTAGAAATTCAAAATTCGAATATCATTTAAGTACCGTAAATTATGAACATTGCAATAATACTTTGTATTGATAAAAGTAAAAAAAAACCTACATCATTTCGGAATGGAGTTCTATGAAGGGGGGAAGAATTAATAAGAAACTGAAGAATCGACAAGAACAAAGGCTTTTCATTTTCATATAGACGTTTTATTGTACCTATTGATTTACATGCAGTCATAAACTGTATTTATGTCCTTTACCTGGTATGACGGGGAAAATATAATAAAAGATAAGCTCGAGCTAAACCGGTAAAAGCTTAAATAAATAAATAAATTTAATAAAATTAAATAAATAAATTAACTAAATGTCTGAGCGTGTTCCATAAAAAGGTATTAATAAACCCAATATGGTTTAACAGAATCTTGGGAAACATATTTCCTACACCATTTTTGGATAAATAATTGAAAACTTTAATTATTTTAAGGATTGTATGGCTATTTCTGTGTAGCAGAGCTGTACGTATCCAGTCATAATCACTTCTGCACTTAAAATATTATAATCCTATAAGTGGTTTTTAAGTTTATATGTAATAAAAATGCAAATTATTCCTCTAATATAAGTTAGATACTCGGCAAAAAATGGTTGGTGATGGCACATTCTTCAGGTTGAAAAATATTGTATACAGCTATCGCACCTACTGTTCGTGGTAGCTATAGTTACCAGTTTATCAAAACCTTTAGAAACAGCTAATATTTTTTGTACATTGGGACAAATTGAAAGATTCCTTGTTTTATTAGTCATCATCAGCCACATAACGTCCACTGCTGGACGAAGGCCTCCCCCAATGAGATCCGTCATTTGGGGTGAAATGCCAGTAATCGGCACGCTTGGCAGGCGGGTTGGCGATTGCAGTGGTGTTGTGGTTTAACTCACAGAGAGCGCTGCTGCCCGTTCTCTGGAGAGCTCCCTCGGTCGCCTCTTACGACCCCCACGACGGGAAAAGTTGGGCTGGGGTGGTTAAACATGTATTCTATTCGCCGTCACCACACGGCTTGTTTTATTAGTAGTATATTTTTTTCCACCCTAAGTTATGCCATTCGAATGAGATAAGTATTTTCTCCGTCTAGGACGAATTTTCACTATTTGCATTAAACTAGATTGGACAGGGCGGTAAACAGGTATAATACTTATACCTAATATGTGCGGACATTCAAAGTATCGAAATCGCATTCATTGAAATCGCAAATATCGCATTTGATTGAGCATTCTGAGAAATAAAAAATACAATGCAAGCGATTTCAATGAAGTTCCCCGTAGTGGCTTTATTATTATTTCCCGAACCGATTTCATGAAATCAAACTCCAGAGTGGGCCCGTTGATTATCTGTTTGTATTGTGTGTAATCTACGAACAATCCTTAACAATTATCGTTGAATAAGACATAAAATTATGCTGAAGGAAACATACCTTTAATTATTAGGGTAGAATCATTAAAATACTCAAATCGTTTTAGAAAGTTTTTATTAGTAGTAGTTTTTTTTTATATAAAATTACAAGTTAAAAAATGTTTATGGATATACAACTTTATGACACAGTAATTTTATGAAAATGTTGAGGAATAATAATTAAGTGCGTAGAGTCTATTTTCCTACTGTTATTGAAACCAGCTACTGTGGCACTGCTCAGCCACCGCTTGAGAGGTAATCTGCAAAGTTCACGGCAACTTGTGCCTAAACTTCGAATGCGGTGGATAGCTTCAAAATTGTGATGCCGCGAAAAGCATTTGCGGAACGCAACCGTCCTCGCCTATTATTACATTTTGTGCTTAAAACTCGAGGTATTTCGGCCCTTCATGTAATCTAGATAATAGTAACCCTCTAGGCAAATTACACACGCGTTCATCTCACCCCGTACTGGCATAACTATGGCCTTACTGTAGTAAAAGTATACTGGTGTTTTTGTAAACAGATTAAAAAAAAGATGAGGTTTCTCAATTCGACCGTACAATTTTTTTGTTCAAGTATGTTCTTGGAAAATCTAGTCATTTACGAGCTGATTTTGATTATTCTTAATCTTTGTTTGGTGGTACTTTAGTAACCGACATAAAAAAAGAAGGTGGTTTTCATTCGTTTTATTTTTTTATGTTTGTTAAATCAATACTTTTGACTGGATGGGAACCGATTTGAATTATATTTTTCTATGTGGTGCATCCCATTTGGTCCCAAATTTAGGTTTAAATATGATTTAGTTCCGATTCCGTGGCATCCATGAGAGAACCTTAAATCTGTAAAATTTTACAAGTTGAAGTTGGTTCTTTTCTTTAAAGTAATTTCACAATAGAGACATATTCAAAATTATAGTAAACCATGATGAGAAAACCCTGATTTGATATATCGAGATGAAGCTCTCAAAAATCGTAATCGTTACATTTTAGGACATTTTGTAGTTGAAAATTATGCATAGAACAGATATCTACCGCTCATCGCTATACCAAAGGCCTCAACCCTTATTGCAGAACCAAGCGCCATGTAGTACAATTCACGTCACGATGTACAGTATACTGCCTCCAACAAAGGGTTATGCCCGCCCTGACGAGAGCGAGTGCTCTCGTCAACGCGAGATGGTAAAGAGAGAGATCAGCGTTTCGATGAACGCTCTGCGTCTACTATAATTAGTATTAATTATTATAGCAGAATACACGTACTGACACTAAGCTCTACACGACCGTAATCGGAGTACAAAGAAAGTGTTAAAAGCAGCAAAAACCGACAGGCGACATTCTCAATTGAAAGGAAGATAGAGACGTGTCAGGGACGTAAAAGGTAGAAGTCTACTGTCTCACACTGAGTTTTGTATTTAAAACTTATGTTATTAAAGTTCTAAGAAATAGGAAAGTTGTGCGCTGTGTGAACGTATAATATTGTCAGTAGATTTATCAAGTTTTTAAAATTGCGGTACTATCTCAAACGAAGAATTTTCGAATATCAGTACTGACTGTAAAATGATTGTTGTTGTGAGGATTGAAGAAGTAAAAAAATAAAAAAAAATACACTTCACGCCTTTTAATCCCAAAGCGGGGGGGTAGGCAGAGGCACTTGCTTAATAAGCAAATGCCCACGGTTCACCAAGCGTATTTAACCCGACGTGACAGGGGGTGAGCCCATCGCCGTTATAGGGTTCACACATCTCGAACCCGCGACCTCCCGGTTCCAAGTCAAGTATCCGACCAACTGGACCACAGACGCTCTTGTATTTAAAACTTATGTTATTGAAGTTCTAAGAAATAGGAAAGTTATGCGCTGTGTGAACGTATATCTTTAGTCAGTAGATTTATCAAGTTTACAAAATTGCGGTACTATCTCAAACTAACGTTTTTAATAAACATGTACTGTATACCTAAAATAATTTAGAAGACGTACTTTAATTATGTAGGTACCTAATTCGAAATACTGCTTTTATTGTAGAATTTGTCCGTGATGCCACCAGCGGATTCTGCCTTTTCAATCGGAATTGAAATAACATTTAAACGAAGTCGCCTTCCGTAGTCTGTCCCTATGTATGCTAAGATCTTTAAAACTAAGCAACGGATTTTTACGCGCTTTTTTCTTTAACAGATAGAGTGATATTAGAAGAAGGTTTATATAATCTATCTATCTTCTTCTATCTATATCTATCTATTGTTATATTATACATATAACAAAACTAACATAACAAAACAATACACTGTTTCACGCGATCGGAGTCGCGGGCACAACTAGTATACTATAATATGTATGATGCATGTAAAGAAACATAGTTAATGGTAAAACAACGTTTGCCGGGTCAACTGGTCTAGAATTAAATGTAGTCTCTGAAATCTGTCCAGTGCCTATTAATATTCGTCAAGATCCCTTGACTAATTTTCCAGTAAATAAGAGATACTTAGATCTTAAATTTCAAGCACTTTAGCACTTATATTATTAATAGGGCTATCACCGAATAAAAGTACACCTCTTATTTAATTACATATGTATTTATCCAACTCTTAGCTTATTCTTACAGCAGTGTCAATTCAATAGGTAAAACAGGTAGTCTAGTAGGTGTCTACCTCTATAAACACATTCACATTGTAACAATTTTAAAGTATATCATACAGTGCATAATATAGTTTGTAGTTAGTATGGGAAGACAAAACAAAAAAATAAAGTATCTGGTCGATTTTAACATTTTATGTGGTTGCACGGTACGATACAATTCTAGTCGCTACTTGTGCGAACAGCATATCCGTGCATATGTATATGTGATTTGGTCTGCAATAACGTTAAGGTAGCTAATTGCGCGCGTGAGTGTTGCCCGTGCCAGTGGGTTGGTTCGTCGTTTGTACAATTAGCAAAGAAGGCTGACGTCGCCTCCTTAGAAATTCGTTTGGTACGATAGTTTTATTTCTTCTAAGATTACAACAACGAATATTTTCCCCAACAATACTTTTCGAACGTATGTCACAAGAGCTACCTCCCTTCTCACTCTTAATTCACTGTATTCAACCATACCCATTACAAATAAGGTAGGGTACATGAGCGGGAAAAACGGATATACCACGTACAGCTCTTTGTACAGATATCGCAAAAAGTTATTCTGTATTCGCTCAATCATCAATACATATTTAGTCTCATAAGTAACATAGTAACTTTACTATCCACATTTGTTTGGTAGGTATGCGTTCATAAACAAATTAAAACATTTCCAGCGGAACCATCCATCAAAACTCTTTAGTGGATAATGTAGGTTTTTACGTGTTTTTTACCCGCAGGCAGTGGAGTCAAAGTTTTAATCTAATTGTAGGGTGTTGCTGGTATATACGCTGCAAGTCAAAACTGGGTCCTTGCAAAATGAATGAAATGAATGAATGTAGGTATGTGTGTAAAATACTTAATTAGGTAATTTAGACAGGACGTTACTCGTGACATAGAAACATTTGCGGTTCTTTGATTCTGCTTTATAGCAACTAGTACATCTAGTACACCTCCTATCGAATCAGGAACCCAGTGATCCGACAGAGAACTAAAGATCTCGACCGATGAAAAAGAACCGATGACCGTTGAGGCAAACGAGTTCTCGAGTGGAGACCGCGTCTCGGCAAATGGACTGTAGTACGCCCTCAGGCAAGGTGGCCTGATGATATGCCCAAGATGGCTGGCAGAAGCTGGAAGCGAGAAGCCGAAAACACATCACAGCACAGTGGCGTGCAATTGGAGAGGCCTATGTCCAGCAGTGGACAAGTATGGGCTGATGATGATGTAAAAATACAAATAATTATTATTTACAATATGTACAAAACCTAATACGAGTCTCGAGTCGAATTTAATACGATTTCAGTTTTTCATACTTTGCCAGTTTTCTGATATAATATGTGCTAAACAATAAACATCTATATACACAAAACTCAAAGTCGTGACTGATTCATTCATCATTGACTTGTTAACGCCCAGCCCAACCCCATAATCATAGAAAGCAAAATTGTTGCACAGGGGTTAATTTTATGTTGTTTACATTAGTTAAAAAACGATTCTTAGAAATTCATGCCCTAAGGGGATAAAAGGAGAGTGGGGTTGGAAGTCTATATGAGTTTATAGGAGTTATGGTTCTAAAACTTGACAGTGATATTTTAGAATAAAAATTATAAAACATACATATTGTTTTCACTTTTTTTATTTGGTTTGGGCATATGGAGAGAATGGATGAAAGTCGATTGACGAAAGAGATTTATATGGGTGATGTAATGGCCCGGGTGAGTAGAGGTCGCCCCAGAAGGACATATAAAGACCAGATTGGTGATGTCCTGCCGAAGGTGGCGTGAAAAGTACTCGAAACCGGAGGTCATGTATGAAAAGATGTATGAATGTAGATGAAGCGAAAGGGGTATGTCAGGATCGTGACAAATGGAGATCTGTAGTCTCTGTGTAAAGTGTATGTATGTATGTTTTTTTATTTCAGTGTCTAACCGACTTTACTAGCGATGAGCTAAAATGCTGAAATATTACGAATTATACGCGGATGAAATCGCGGAGCGTTCACTACTAGTATATTAAAAAATCAAACATTGACCAGTACATATTATAGTGATACTCAAACTGATTATGATAAAAATGAAAACAATTATTATTTTTCCTCTTCGCAAAATGACAGAATTCTAGAATAGTATGTAAATGAGGGCGCTCTATGTTATTGTTGAAGGGGATAAAATATGAATGATGACTGCAAGAAACTGTTCGACGTCGCAATAGAAAGGTTCTTCAATGCAGAGAGCTTATGTACTCAATAAAGCTATATATCTGTACTATGTGTGAAAAATATCCCTTTGATCGCTTGAAGAACATTTTCGGAACTGTAAAGAAAAGTGCTCTGGCTCGCAGGTGCTGCATAGGCTTAATATTTTTTTTAATGAATATTTTGATAGAGACAGACTGTAGGGCCCCTAACCGTATAACTATTCATACCGCTGTCTTCATTACCTGCTTTTTTCCCGTTTAGTATCAACTCGACACAACAACAGCGACGAAACGACAATTTGTACTTACTATTCAAAGCTATTCCAGAATATTTCCACCCACTTTCACACCACTGTGATTCTTGTGCCAGGATCTACAGCGGCATCCAGAATAGACCAGAGCTCAAGCAATGACAACTGGGTTAGATCCATCTAGCCTTCTGTCTTGGATTCCACATAGTAATGAAACTAAAATCGGTATAGAAATAAGAAGAAAATATATATATGGGTTGCATTGCAATGCATACATATATTTTTACTTCCCTAATCTAAATAGTGGGAGACAACATTATTACAAACGAGGTACAAATTACCTTTTGAGAGAGCACCACGGGTGAATGCGGAGGACTAAAACTAGCCGGGCTGACGTTATAACCTATTACTAAGGCCCTCGTCCAGCAGTGGACGTTATGTGGCTGATGATGATGACTAAGGCCCTATTTATTATTTTTCCAATAGTACTGTTCAGTATTTACTGAACAGTATCTAAAAGCAGTAGTTCCTCAAGCTTCTGACAGGTCGGAATAATATACCGGCCCAGATAAGTCTATAAGTCCATTTAACATTAATTTATGCCCTTCAGTCCAAAGCTCACATTCTATCCAAGCTTTTTGTGATACTACTGAAAGAAAAAACTTATAACTTTGGTCGTAGAGTCCCATCGTTTTGATTCGAAATGATGTTGAATTTAGGAGTTTTGAAGAGTTCTTTAATGTTTCGCGTGTTTTTTTGTTGAACGAAGTCGGGTTCAGTGATTTCTTTGGAGCTGTAGAACAGCATTATTTATAATTCGTAAAAACTACGTGGTCAATGTATTGTGCAGGCTGAAAGAATCCAGTGCAAGGATTACTGAACTCTGGGTGATAACTTTAAAGATCCTCGCGAAGTTTAATAATTGTCGTCTGAGTCCTCAAACCAAACTGAATTATTTGAAAAGAATTAATAAAGTTACTAAGTCTGAGTGGCAATCAAATCATTTGTTGAACGACGTCAGGACAGCTCTCTCACTCGGCGTGAGCGTCTACAAGACTATTTCAAAGTATTTGTTTTATATACATACCTACTAATTGCTCGAATCGCCTGTAATTCCATAGTGGGAGGTGTGCATCATTGATTAGGTACTATTCAATTACTAAGGTATATTTAATTACAGGAAATCATCCAAGGATATTTAAAGTCAAGGGATATTTTTGCAAGAAAAGTTCGGAATAAAATTATTATTTCATCATTTATGTATAGTGTGGAATTATGCATATATGCATATAAGTATACATTGTTATGATTTATGTATGCATTTTAGGAAATTTCTTTCACAATAACCAATTTTTTTTCGCTGATCGTAAAATTGTCAGCTTGGAAAGTATTTTCATGAGTCAATTGACGTAAACACCTATAGTATCAAAATTATTGGCCGCGTAAAATAATTTTATATTTTGTGCACCAGCACCCCCAACGCTCAAGACATAAATCTTGTTATAAATAAAAAACTTGACCAGGTTCTTATACTGATCATCTGATCAGAGATTTTTTACGGTGAAGAAAAACATCGAGGGAAAACTCATCGCTTATCAAAAGGTGTTGGAACCCCATAAGACCACCTATCATATTCGGTTGAATACACTTGTTGATCTATAACCATTTGTTTAGCAAGTAGGTACCTGTATCTGCTCCGCTTTCAGAAGTACCTCTACCTTCTCCGCTTTAAGATTAAAAGCCAAGAGAATTTTAGAAAGTGTTCATGAATCCTTAAAGATGTTTTGATTTATTGGAGGATTAAGGAAATTTATTAGGGATTTTACCGTGAATTAGGTATTTGTCTAATAAAAAACTTCCGGAAGCCGAGCTTAACATTCTTAACACACCTTTCGTGAGTCACGAACATTTTATATGTACGGTTCAGTGCCTTTTATTCGAACTTAACAAATTAATTGATTTGGACAAAGATGGATAGTACAGAAAAAGTAACAAGTCTTGTTTTGATTAAAGGCAGCCAGCAGCAAAGCTAGTATTTTAAGGACCCCTGATTGGTTTAATGTACCTACCTACCTACAAGGTCCTACAAGGTTCCTCCAAGGTCGGTCATTACCAGATTCTGCCCCTCGGAGCCTCCAAGCTATTGCGGGTCGTGCATCGTTTGTCAAATGTCATTCTGGCCAAAATAACACTTCAGAAGCCATTTTTCATTGATCCCTTCGTTAGAAGAAACGACGATTGACCTGGGATACATTGTGACTAGAAAAGGATTGGTTCACATTAACCCATATCTGCACGAGCACTTGTTCGCTTTGAGAAATCCATATTTATTCGCTGAAAGATTGGATTACAAGGGTTCTGCGTTCGAAATTATCAATCAAATCGTGGCACGATTGCGATCAAATTGAAAAATGTATTTGATGATTTCATTTTCGTTGGCGAAGCGATGAACACATTTTCGCAACCTGTCTGGTATACGCACGTATTCCATTTTTACCCTTTGGAGTGACCAAAGGGTAAAATTGATGGTACAATTTGTGTTCATTGTACCTATTGAATTTTATGCCGAGTAGGGTATCTATTAGACTTCAAAATGAGCAGTCTCTCAGCTATGTTAGATTACATAGCAACGATGAAATGTAACAACGATAACATTAATATTATAGTTTTTTCAGTGGTACCATAATATTGCGTAACATCATATATTGGTTTAGTTACACATCATCAGCAGTGACAAAGAACAATAGCTACAATACAGGTACAACTTAGATACTATTAATCTTAGCAGACACAAGGACTACGGAAGTTTATTTATGTGGGTATCTACTAATCTATATAGCTTTCAACTTATGTGAAATGTGGGTACGTTACATGTTAGGTATATTGCACTAACGCCTTTCCAAAAGTTACTCAGCAGTTCCAACGCTCGGTTCATACGGAAAATACCACACACAATTACCACATCAAAAAGTTCACAGAACAAGCGCTATTACTCTCTTTCCCAAACGTTTTCAGTACTTAACGAAAGCGGCAGCCCGCATTCTATTTATTTCAGCGTTTACTTTGAAAACAAAAAAGGCGCCCAGTTTTTCCCTTGCGCCATCCATCTTATGGCAAATGCAGCGTGCATTCCATTACAAGTGCTTAGTGCCTCTATATTTTACCGCTTAAGGGGTAGGTAGGGTGGATCGACCTTTGTCTCTCTTATCTCTTATGTTCGTCAAATAAATCACCCGGCCCGACAGGTTGAGCGAGTAATGTTAAGTGCCTTGAGTATGTAGCTTACATCATACTTCCCCGCTGTCGTCGCCGCCCGCTGAGTTATCTCTATAGAGTTGTCGGGATTTCCTTTCTTTTCGAAGAAGAAAATGTGCTTTGTTGTTCGTTTCAAATTTTGCTCGGGTTAGGCGATTGTAATAAATTAAACTTTACGAGTTTCGTATCTTGCAAAGAAAAACGGAAGACTTGTGAGTTTTTTTTTGTCTGTCAAGATCATTTTTAAGAGAGAGAGAGAAAGAGATATATCAGGCTGAAATTAATTTGAAATACTCAGCTGTGTATTATTTAACGCTGGAAAAATCATCTCCACCAAGTTTTCGAAACTTGCAAGGAAATCAAAATTCACAGGGGGAATCTTCGTCAACTGAGAATTTTTTGCATGTAACTTTATTGCACACATAAAGAAAAGAGTCCGTAAATCTTTAATTTATAACTATGAGTACCAATATATGTTTTTTTAATATTTTACCTGCAGGTAGTAGCAGCTTGGCCGGTTTTTGTAATCGCCATGATTGTGCTCCTGTTTCTGAGTGCTGTTTCTGTACTTGAGTCATGTTTGTGATTCAAATCACATGATTCATCTACGTTTAGCTGTTACAAAGAGATGTTTCTATAAAATTACAAACTTTTCTATGCAGGTATGTAGATAGCCGTTCTTACGTATTAGGTACATTCAAACGTAGATCACGTTAAAATAATATTATAATATTCGAACTAGGTAACACAATGCGAAATAGTATAAAGTATCTCAGTATAATAATAACAAGAAAATATTATATTGTACAAAAATCGTACTAACTTAGCACACCAAAAAAACTAAAGTTTTGAGGCAAACGACTCGATGCTCAGTTAGGAAATGGCGTGCAGTTTGTAATTTCATTAGGTTCGGATATACATATTTAACCCCTAAGTGTTATATTTTACTTAAATTCTCTATATTAGTAGGTAGAACGAAGCGTACTTAACAGAGAAATCAACGAAATATTATTCTTATTAGTGTGAATAGTTTTTTCATAAATAATATTAATTAATTTGCAATAGTCGAAATCGCAGTCATTATCATAATGTAGTCAATTTAATTCAAACCAAAAAAAAAGATTATTTTATATTAAATGTTTAAAACGGGTATTACAGCGCGAAGATTAACCAAAGATAAGCATTCAGCTTACCTTCGATGTTTTCCCGACGTTTCGACACAGTTACATGTGTCGTGCACTGTGTGTGTGGAGCTGACTGGTTAATCTTCGCGCTATAATACCCGTTTCAAATATTTAATATCATGCCAGTACGCGTTTCCTTAAAAAATGATTTTATATATACAGTATTTGCACCAAAATCGAGATGAAACCCGCACACCACAAGGTGTGTGAACCCTATAACTGCAATGGGCTCACCCCCTGTCACGTTGGGTTAAATACGCTTGGTAAACCGTGGGCATTTGCTTACTAAGCAAGTGCCTCTGACTACCCCGCTTTGGGATTAAAAGGCGTGAAGTGTATTTATTTTATTTATTTTTTTGCACCAAAATGTATATTTTTGTAAAGTCTTTTTCAATATCTACTACGCCTAATACTACTAATTATTCACATTTATATTTTTAACTCAATTGAGCTAAATACACCCATCAAAAGTGTCTAGGGATCAAGAACATTTTTAGCTCTAAAAATATCTAATTTATTTAAATCAAATCTAATCTTCTGGATTGGTCTCCTACCTAATTCTCCATGCCTGTATCAATGACTTATCACCACATTTTGAATAAATTATGAATGAATTAATTTTTTTCTAAAATATATTCTTTATTGCAATCTTCTACAATGTACCTAATGTGACCCGTAGACACTTTTGATGTGTGTATTTGCAGTTAGGAATTGTGTTAAATGTTATTTATTAACATTACAATGTTAAAATATGAACAAAAGCGCAAATGTGACGGGCTGGCTTGCCCACATAGTCACTCGACGGCGGCGCTCTGAAACACCAAACCCATTCATGTTTGCTTTTTTAGGAATGCCAAACTTGTGGCATATTTTTTTTAAAACTAGCTCCATGTTTCTCTAAAACCTACAGCAATGAAATACGGGTATTTGACTTGGGAACAACGGGATTCCGATATGATTCTCGCATGAAAATATATGTTTTTTGAGCGTAACTACATTATACTCAGGACTGTAATCCCTAACACGTCACGGTTCATTTTAAACTCGTCATAGTATAACCTTATTAATGTTATAATAATACAGTAAGTATCATCAAAACGAACACTTTCTTAGCCCATAATGCACGACGTGGTGTCAATATATATGTAATATGAATATTTTTTTGTAAAAAGAAAAAATCATTTAGGGCTTTACCAATGGCGAAATAGTTTCAACACACACTCAGGTCTATAATACTTAAAAGGAGCAAGACAGAACGATCACCAAGCCGTAGAACCTTTTAAAAGAAAGAAAGTTATCGAGTAGAGACCGCGTTTCGGCAAAAGGAGTGTAGTGTCCACTCTTAACCACGACACATGCAACTGCGTTGAAACATCGAGCAAAATAACAAAGGTAAGCTTGAACTTGAACCGGGTATGTATATTGTTCACCAATTAAATTGTCTGTGCGTGTTTCATTGAAATATGATCAAATGGAGTTAAGGACGCAGTCAGGTAAGGTAGACTGATTATGGCTGGCAGAAAGTGGATGCAAGAAACCGAAAACAGATCACAGTGCAGTGGCGTGCAAATAGAGAGGCCTATGTATAGCAGTGGACAAGTATAGGCTAATGATGTTGATAGCCGTGTGGTTGACAGCGAATAGAATACATGTGTCACCACCCCAGCCAAACTTTTCCCGCTATGGGGGTCGTAAGAGACGACCGAGGGAACCCTCCAGAGGACGGGCAGCAGCGCTCTCTGTGAGTTAAACCCCCACACCACTGCGATCGCAAACCCGCCTGCCCAGCGTGGCGATTATGGGCATTTACCTCCAAACAATGAGCACAAAAAGGCCACGGCCCCCAATTCCCGGCGGCTCCGCTATTCCTGGTCACGGTGGCGACCACGGTAACGGCGGAGCAGGGGGTGCGAAGAATCTCCGGGTTATGGGAGGCCACCACAAACAACTGACTCTGGCGACGTACAACGGACGCACGCTACGGCTTGACTCGCATCTGGCGCAACTCGAGGTGGAACTTGGGAAAATTAGGTGGCACATATTGGGGCTAAGCGAAGTCCGAAGAGAGGGAGAGGACACCATTACCCCCAAATCGGGCCACCTAATGTACTTCCGCGAGGGAGACCAACAATCCCAAGGCGGCGTTGGGTTTCTTGTGAATAAGTCCCTGTGTAAAAACGTTGTGGAAGTGTCTAGTGTGTCCAACAGGGTAGCATACCTTGTCATAAAACTTACCGAGAGGTATAGTCTCAAAGTGGAACAAGTGTATGCACCGACCTCGACACACCCGGACGATGAGGTGGAGAACCTGTTCGATGATATATCGAGGGCCCTCCACTCCACTACTAAGACGCATTACAGCGTTGTTATGGGGGGCTTTAACGCTAAAGTGGGAGTACAGAATTGCAACGAATCGGCAGTAGGATCCCATGGATTTGGAACAAGGAATCATAGGGGGCAAATGCTAGTAACCTTCCTCGAACGAGAGGGGCTATTTCTGATGAACTCATGGTTTAAGAAAAAGCCCCAAAGGAAGTGGACCTGGCAAAGCCCCGATACTATGACTAAAAAAGAGATCGATTTCATCATGACGAACAAAAAGCACATATTCAGAGACGTCTCTGTGATCAACAGGTTCAATACAGGTAGCGATCACCGACTAGTCAGAGGCTCTCTGAATATCAACCTTAAGGCTGAACGTGTCCGTCTGATGAATGCCAGGCTCCAACCAACCATGCTCCAAACCATAATGGGATCCGAAGCTTTCCAGCTAAGTTTGGAGAACCGGTTCGTTGCCGTGGAAACCACAGCAGACGTGAACAAGAACCTCGAAAATGTGACTCGGGTCCTCAGGGAAGAGAGTACGAGATTTTGTGAAATTCAGCGTAAGGGCAGTAAGTCAAAGCTTTCCGGGGAGACTTTACGGCTGATGAAGGAACGACGTGAAAACCCGCCCGTCACTTCGACCGCAAGGCGGGCTCTAAACCAAGAGATTAGTAAGCACGTGCGGCACGACCTCCCACGCTACAATACTCTTTCAATAGAAAGAGCGATTGAGCAGAATCGGGGGTCAAAAGTGTTCGTACAATCTCTTGGAAGAAGCCACTTCGCGAAATTGACCACAGCAAGTGGAGAAGTCGTCACTTCGAAGCCGTCAGTCCTTTCGGAAGTTGAAGACTTCTATGGCCGGTTGTACGCATCGCATGCATCTCGTCCTGATCCCGAAAATGGGGACTCCAAAGCCACATTGACACGCCACTTCACCGAAGACCTGCCAGAAGTCAGTGCTGGCGAAATTGGGATCGCTCTTAGACAGCTCAAAAACGGAAAAGCTCCAGGAGATGATGGCGTTACAACAGAACTATTGAAGGCTGGAGGTAAACCGATATTGAGGGAGCAAAAGCTTTTTAACGCTGTCCTGTTCGAAGGGAGAACTCCGGAGGCGTGGAGTAGAAGTGTGGTCGTCCTGTTCTTCAAAAAGGGAGACCAAACCCTGTTGAAGAACTATCGACCCATTTCTCTTCTAAGCCACGTCTACAAGCTGTTCTCAAGAGTGATCACAAATCGTCTTGCGCGAAGACTCGACGAATTTCAACCTCCGGAGCAGGCTGGATTTCGGAGCGGTTATGGCACCATAGACCACATCCATAATAAGACAGCGTTGAACGTTAAGAGCAACTAACTTTATTACATTGACATGTGGGTACATCAGTGTCAGTGTTACCAATTTACATTAATAATTTTGTTACAGACTAACACCCCTACTTAACAAAATATCCATAAAATAATATATTTCTACTTTAGAGCAATTCCTAACATTTGTAGAAATTTGTAATGTTTCGTTGATAATAATCCTTTTGTCAATAAATCGGCTGGCATTTCTTGAGTTGATCATCATCATCATCATCAGCCCATACTTGTCCACTGCTGGACATAGGCCTCTCCAATTGCACGCCACTGTGATCTGTTTTCCGCTTCTCGCATCCAGCTTCTGCCAGCCATCTTGCGTATATCATCAGTCCACCTTGCCTGAGGGCGTCCTACACTCCGTTTGCCGAGACGCGGTCTCCACTCGAGAACTCGTTTTCCCCAAACGGTCATCGGTTCTACGGCTAATATGGCCGGCCCACTGCCACTTCAGCTTGCTAAAACGATGAGCTATGTCGATGACTTTGGTTCTCTGTCGGATCACTTCATTTTTGATTCGATCCTTCAGAGAAACGGCGAGCATAGCC
>SJJU01027407.1:0-13888 GCA_012932125.1 Conopomorpha cramerella | reverse complement strand
AGACCCTGGAAACTTGGTCATATCCAATGTCACAGTATCATAGCAATACTCGGCCAATATTTTGAAGTGCATATTGCAAACTTTTTTTGTTTCATGAAACCGTGATATTCTCATATTGGCGTGAAATATTTTTAGCTAAACATCGTGACCAGAATACCTGAAGCAGAGCGAGCCGCTGGCGGGCAAAGTTCACTACACTTTTTATTTTACTGCCAACAGTTCGACAGCAACATAAAACACTGTCCAGATAAAATAGCCCACTAAAAACTGAAAATCAAATATTTTACGCTGGATATAATATTCGTACTTGTAGGTGTAATAAAAATTTATGGTCAAATCTTAAATGAAACTTTTTAGGATTCAAATATGGGATGTGGGTGCACTTTAGAGTTGAGTAATTAATCAGGTTCTAAGATGAAACATCCTTACTAATATTATAAATCGGAAGTGAGTTTTTTTGTTTGTTCCCCTTTCACGCCGTAACTACGGAACCGATTGCTTTAAATTTTGCATACGTAAAGTTAGAAGTCCGGATTAAATAATTGGGTACTTTTTATCCCGGAAAAAATTGATATTCCCGAGGGAAACTTAAATTTTTATGTAGGAATGATAAGTTTTCTTATATTGTCCTTTACACCGCAATATAACCGAAGTCCACGCGGGCGAAACCGCGGGCGGAAAGCTAGTGATAGATAATAACCATAAAAATAAAATTAAAATAAATACACACTTCACGCCTTTTAATCCGATCATCAAAGCGGCGTAGGCAGAGGCACGTGCTTAAGCTTATGCCCACAATTCACTAAGCGTATTTAACCCAACGTGACATGGGGTGAGCCCATAAAGTTATTGCCAAAACCTTGTAGTACAGTATGTCACAATATTATACGATTTTTAAGACTTTCATATACTTTTTCTTAGACTTTTTCGAATATTATGTAGTCTGAATAGTGGTGATCAGGCTCCCCAATATCAAGGAAGAAAATAATGTATAAATGGTATGAAATTAACACTATTTATTTCTTGACATTATGCCGATACTACTATTCTACTAACCTACAAAGCCTCAATGTTGTTTATCCTGCAATGGCGTTGTTTCAACAGATACTACATCGCCCTCAGCTCTAATGAAAGCAAATCTCTTGACGCGTACCAAGTCCACTATCTCGAAGTTCATCTTAACTTCGCACTGCGTAGGAAAAAACAACGTGATCGGTCTCCTTTCTGTGTGTTTGCCAAAAAGTTTTGTATGTAGCCAGTCGAGGAGCTGTGGCAGCGTCGCGCGCACGTCGTGTCGCACCCCGCGAGGCGTCAACTGTCGCGCCGCAACGTCATTGTGTCACCGCAGCGCTGCTGGATATTCATGAGCGTTGACGTCTGACGCTATGATGCAGTGTCACCCCGCCGCCGCCGCCGCCGGCCTCGCGCCTGACGCCCTTGTGCATGACAAGTGACAACTGACGCCCGTTCGGTGCTCCAAATACAGTTTATCAGCGAATTAGCTATTGCGTAGCTTTGCTGTTGTACTGTAGCGCGATATGTTTGCGGTGTAGTCAGGTTTGACGTCACGAGACACAATCTCGAATGATCGTCGTTTATCATTATGTTAAACCTAACTAGACCGCGTCACGCATTCATAATCAGCAGTAGCCATTCATTAATGCAAACACTCGTTAGTTATTCATAGTTCTGTCACGTGAGCTTTTACCGTGAAGGTGTCGACGAACTCATTTCATCTCGTATATCTGTAGAGCCATCTTCACCTGTACAGTAGCTGCTAACTTAATCCCGAAAAGTTGAAAACACATCAGCTGTCAAAACAGTGGACTGTAGGGAATAAGGTCGATATTGCCGTGCTCGCTGGAAACTGAGCGCGGAGGTCAACTCCGCAGACTTGTCGGCGCCGCCGCCCGCGCTGCGCCGGCTCCACGGCGGCGCCGGAAGAAGAGAACACTAGGACTACACCAGTATAGCATGAACCTTTGGCGCTTATACTTGTCCTCACGGATAGGGCCTGTTTACCTTTTGCATTGATACATCACAACTTCCCGTGTGATTTGATTTCAGTAAAAGGATTTAGGTGAAAATACAAAATACCCGTACATAAATTTAGTAGCAGGATGAGTAATGTTTAGGGAGGGGTCTGATGTGATACGTGGTTCTCTATCGCCGCCTTTTCAATGATTTTCTAAAAATGTTTAAGTACCTATGGTTAAAAATAATGTGCGACCTACCTATATAGACATTAATTCCGTTTGGTCCACACCCTAGGTGTTGAAGTCATTCATAAATCATCGTCCATTCTCACCGCTACCTTGGGGTAGGAAAGACAGTTGACCTATATTAAATCACGCAAGGAGTTCTTGGTGCTGTCTTAAAAAAAGGTATTTCTCAATCCAGTTCTGAGAACTAGCAATTTTAAAATAAACAAAATCGAGAATTTGTAAACAGTGAAGTTAATATTTATGTCGCGATGGCCCATAAATGGCTAAAATAAAGAAATTATTTCTTCCATACCATTTTTATAGTCTCTAATAAATCGTTTGGGCCATAACGTCCTTCGCCCGCAGGTGCATCTAGATAACAAAACAGCTGGGTCGCCAGTCTAGCAATTTAGCCTTATAAATCAATAGCTTAATCAACGGCTCGATTATGATGTGATTTACGTACAGAAATCGTATCTTCCGGCCATTGATTGCCGTAATCCTACAAATTTCCCGCTTTCGGTAAAAATACTCGAAAGATTAATGTAGCGATAAACTACAAGTTGATGACAGCCGCATTAAAGTGGTCGAGGAATTGTATAGCGTTTTTTGGATTATAATATCAGTCTTGTTTGTTCAGCGAGATAAGCATCGATCTAGTATTATAAATAATTACTAGGCAAGTATTTGTAAACTGAGCCGGTGAAGTACAGTCATCGTTTTGTACTGAATAAAATATATTTACAGATTATGTAGAGTTCGCGTTTTCAATTCGATGATAATAGAAATATTTTTTATAAAGATTTTTTCAAAAGTAATAACCTAGGAAATGTATGCACAGCTGATTTCAAAGCCCCCGATTCATTAAGGCTTCACTTCTGCTTTCACAGTACCTGAATATCTGGCGTACATCATATCATAGGCTCTGTAGGAATTTACAATCCACTACAGTTCCTTTCCAGTTACAAGCCTTGGAACAAGAACACACGGCTACAAGCTTAGTAGTGAAACAATTTTAATTAACAAAGATGATGTGCCATATTTCTTTAAGATACTTAATAGTTGGAGATCTAGGTACGTATAGGTTATACGGGTCATTTCCACAACACAAAACGTAAACTACTAACTAAGGAACTTTGTGGTGATAGTTTTGAAATGAAAATTAAAAACCATCCGATAAAACCATCGCTTTTTCATTTCCAACATTAGTGACAAGTTTGCGACTATTCTACCCGAAATTACTAAATGATTTAAAGCAACGAAGAAATAACAGGACTATTGTTAGACAAGTCTGCCTTTCTGTTATCACACCTCAGCTGTCAGACTGAAACTGAACGAACAAGGAACGTCGGGCGTCGAGGTGATCGCCGCGCCGCCCGGCCGCTTTGTCGCGCCAGACAGCCGGCTCCAGTCACACGGCGGGGCGGGCAGAGATAATGCTCAGACGCCTGACGAGCGATCCCCATTCATTACTTCGTGAATCCAATGCGATAATTGGCATTCAAAGCGACGCTATTGTTATTGAAACACGTGTAATATTGGCATTTTAGTTTAGAAATTAAGGAATCGGGAGTGTAGTAGTTCTGTCGGTTGAGATAGAAGTTTTTGTGTGTAGCAATGAGTCTCATTCTATTGTAACTCAATATTGTTCACCGGGAATATAGGTGCGAATATAATCAAAGACAAGCTCGAGCTTACCTTTGTTATTTTACTCGACATTTCGACGCAGTTGCATGCGTCATGCTCACGAGTGGACCGACGCGAAACACGCTCAGACAAGGTAGGTAAGCTCGAGCTTGTCTTTGATTATTTTCGCGCCTATATACCCGGTGAACAATAATATTGAGTTATCATGTCTGTGCGCCTTTCATTAAAATATGATCTCATTCTATTATGATTCTACAAAATGATCTTTATATGAAATTACGTCAAAATGAGAACTGCCGAATTGCGAAAAGACTGGTCTGTACTCCGTATGCAGTATAGTTAGGGCATCTTCAAAACAATTCAGACTCGCAAGCGTGTGTATCGAAGACTAATACCAAGCATCGCTGCTTAATACCAGGCAGGATGGTGCTCAAACGTATGCTTATTAAAACTTACCGCACACTTGAGGTGCACACCTCTTGAGCAACTAGGAACCCATGATTACTTGATTACGTTTACATTTTCAGCAATTTTTGCCAAAATATACCTCTCTTTAATATTTTATTAAAAGATATGGGTATATTTGTATCATTATCCCTATAATATAACCCTTTGAATGATTGTAAATTATCATCAAGTATTAGTTACAGTTAAGTACAGGTAAAACCTAATTCGTAGTGTAGCGGAAACGTAAGTTGTACAAGTTGTAAAAATATTCTCCTACCTAATAGAATGTACAATTGGTATCATCGTGGACAATTATAACATAATTACAACATAATAGCCTAATTTAGTTTAATGTTCTTAATCTAACGGCACATAACTTGCAACAAACAATGCGAAGTATAGCTAAACGGATCGAGCATGTCCACAATATGGTTAAGGTAGATGAGGGCTCGTGAAAGCGGATCCTTCCCTAGGAGGCTGGTGCGTCCACCCGGCCCGCGCAGAAGTGGCACTCGCTGACGGCGCCAAATACTCCAAAATGTGTGAAAAAAAAGACAAAAACTGTATATCACGAACAAAGATCTATAGAATTCATGCTGAATCAATCCACATATTTTGCTTTCGTTGTGCTGCTATTATATTATGTATATTATTGAGCTGTCTATTTACTTACATTGCAACAGGGCAAGCCAAAAAGGACCCACAGTTTAACAATTCCTTGTAATAGAATCTATTACAATCGTCCCATCGAAACGGAACAAAAAATAAAGTCACAAAAATGGCGATGGCCGTGTCGTCGACAACAAAATTCTACATATTAATGCTTATGGTCCTGATCCTGCTGGGAGTGGCCCTAACTGTGATATCCACACTCAACCACATTGAAGAGGCGAGGATGAAAAGAGAGTCATCCATGGCAGAGAGATACGTCGTCGGTACAACCAAACCAGCAATAACTACCGTCCAATCAGAGATCCCGGCAGAAGTTCCAAAAAGTATCTCCGAAGACGGCAACAGTTTACTTTTGAATGAAATAGAAAGAGACAGCGATGTTGAAAGGAAAATAGAAAATAATCTTGTTGAAAACGAGTCTTCAGTGGTTAATATGAAGGTAAACCGGGTGAAAACTACATATAATATGTGTGTAATGTAGGTACATACAGTGTAGAAAATAGGTGCGTACTTTTTGTAAATCATTTTATTTTAATAGCTCTGACACTTTTTTGCCTTTTTTATTAATATTTTATAACATAGTTAAAAAAGTTGTGCTCTAGACATTTTATTTAAATAAAAACAGTAGGTATTGTTCTATATTCCGCTTTTTGTTCCATATTAATTTATTTTAGCTTGTACAATTGATTATAACACATACGTTAGAAAAGGGGAAATGTTTTGGCTGAAATATTTTTGCATCATGCGTCATAACGTTTCCATTCAGCTCCGGCGGCCATGGAGACACAACAAAGATAACAGCGTTTCCTCTTCACGTTAATATTTCAAATTTTCACCGCCTATCAATATAAAAGGCTGTCAACACCCATTCAGGAGGATTCCACGATGCACAAACGGTTTACAGGGTAATAAACCACTTTGTAGCGAAAAATACTCAAAAAATTCAAAAACCTGCGAGAGGGGTCACTTTTGTTATTTTATTTTTCTTTTGAAGTCGTTAATCTCGGAACACTTCCGGCAACGTCGAACAGAATCGGAAGGATATTTACGAAAAGTTTATACAGAAAATAATTAATTGTAACAGAGGAATAAGTAAAAGTAGGTACTAACAGTAATTTATTTGTGATAAAGTGGCAGCTATCTTATTAAATTTATCCAAGTAACATACATACAAAAGATGTTCCTGACAAACAGTACGATTAAAAAAAAAATATTATCAATAATGGGCATTTGCTTAGCAATTGCCTCATCGCTTGGGATTAAAAGGCGTGAGGGATATTTTTTTATATTATTATCAATAACTGTTAATAAAAACGTAAGATTCAAACAGAATAAATAGAGAGTAATAAGAATATACGGCGCATACATTTACATTAGGATTATTACATAACATTTGGAAAATTACGAGGGTCGAGGGATTTTTGTCCAGATCAAATTGGGAAAAAAAACTCGTTTCATAAGAGCTTTTATTTCCTTTCAAAACATTTCGCAACTTTTTCTACGCAGCAGCGTAATAAATAAAACTTGGAAAGTGTTTGTTTGTTGCTACTTTGAATGTTTAACAATGGCAGAAGTTTTTGCCCTTTGGCAAACGAGCGAGATAACATGTTTCTTTTTTGACGTCACTACGTTCATGAACATTTTATGCCTGCTTATTCCAACACGGACAATTATCGTGCCTGAAGGCTCTGTACCTATATAATACTTTCCCTTTGTATCCGACTGTCAGGTCCCTCCAGGTATCCTCACCAAGACGCTTTCAGTGAGACTCTCTCAGTACAACAATAAACAATTTTGAGTATAAAAGTGAACGCCTAAATATCTATTTTTGTAATTTGTATGGGCCACAAAAAAAAAGTCGTACAAAGGTGCCATTTAATTTTGTGTTATTCGTAAGTCGGTACGCACAAATATTTCGAGATTCCGTAAAAAATTGAAGCACTTGAAATAATTTGCCGACGTTATTTGAAACAAGAATAACATTTTCATAAGAGCGAAGGCGCCGTCTTTTGAATTCGCTGAAGCAGAACTCCGCCATCAATCTTCTAATGTTGAGAGCAGCCCTGGCGCTGGCTATTACACTCGGGCCGGACGCTCCACGTAGCAGACCTCTGGAAGGAAGTTTAATATCACGAAGACATTGTTAGTAGTAAATAAATGGTATTTTAAAATGAATAGATAGCTCGCACATTCACCGGCTATTGCTGCCCATCACTCTTCTAACTCGTGACTGTATTCGTCCCAAACATTTTGCAATTTTCTCTCTTTGCTAACGTATGAATTTTTATTGCCACTTTTGGTGAATTGTTTCGCTATTTATTCCGAGTAGTGGATGAGAGTAATGCACTCGGCACGTAATATGGCAATAAAATAAGTGTTATTCAGTATTAATAACGCTGTTCGGTCTGTAGCAGGTACCTTGTTCAAAGTCTCTCGAAGTATAATTGAGTAGTATATTATTTATTTCGTTTAAAAAAAGTTGATAGTTCGTTGTGATAGTTCAAACTGTAGGCCCATCATATTTAGATCAACGGTACGAGTCCCACTAATATTATAAATGCGACAATTTGGATGCATGTCTCTCTATCCCGCAAGAACTATTGAACTAAGGATTGACCTTTGTCAATACAAGCTTATGCATCGAAATAACATATCCTATTATGTATATTGTATCCCGTTTTCCTTCGGGAACGGGGTAACCGTGGGTAACATCTAGAATGTAATCCACGCGCATTACCAATATTACCCAGTGCCCTGCCTATATGATATTGTATATTAGACAGATTATTGTCTAAATACAATATCTAATCCACGTATGTTGTAGTCTTGTTATTTGACAGTCTTGTTATTTGTGTACTATTTGTGGCCAATGTGTGGACGAGGGTAAAAATAATATATAAAATAATTTTGTTAATCATACAAACGTGATGCAATTTATGTCACCGCCGAGCGACGATATCCACAATGTTTTTTCTTAAAACTTAACAAAAGGTCTTCATTTATAAAGATATTTATATCTTACATGTTCTTTTTGATTGCTGAAAAGTTGCTAATAAACTTTCTTTTCTTGTAAAATCAATTTTCTGTTTTTCCTCAATATTACTCGCATGTTCCCGATGTAGGGAACAGCGTTTTTTTTTCACGAAATAATAAAGTTGTAACAAGGAAAAGATAAGGAAAAAATGTCATGGAAAAGGACACTATTTATTAAAATGTCTCTTATTATGTGAAATAGCACAAAGAAACAAAACTGTACATCTTTCCTGATTGTTTACTTTTACTGTTTTTGTACTTTTTTTTCAATAAACGTGAACATACTTTTCGACTGAAACATGAATGATTTTTTTTTTACGTGGAGGAATCCTCATGGACACCCCGCCGCCATGGGGATAGCGGAACGGGGTAGTGTCGGACTCTAACTGACTAAACCCCCACGATGACCTCCGTGTCGCAAGCAAGCCGGGTCCCTGGAGTACCCGAAGGAATTGCGTCAGGATCCGCCCAAGCGATCGGTCAGTTGGACTCCGGCTCGGGGCAGACGGGGGTGTGTCTGCCCCAGCGACCTCCTTTCCGGCGGCGGCGGTTACCAGGCCATAGGGCAACCTCGGCCCTCCTCGGGGCCGTCCAAGCAGGTGCCGAGAACCCCACTCCGACCCCAAGGCAGGGGATACCGTCCTATTCTTTTCTATACGCCCGGAACTACAGGGCTGGCGGCGAGGCGATCACAACCCGACCGCCCACAGATCTTATGGGGTCCGACATCTTCCCTTCCGCCTTCTCCTCCTTCCACGCCGCCATCTAGCGGTGTCGGCCCCGCAAGGGCGCGGAAGATAGGGACAGCGGTGGCGACCATAACTAACTATATAGCAAAGTATAGCAAAGAAAAAAAAATAGCATTGCACTCTTCTACTTCTAGTATTTGTAGGATTTTAATCCTACCTACTGATTGTACATAACGAATCTTTTGACTCTATGTCTGACCGGGCAAATATATATATATATTATATTAATTGGACTACCGCGAATAATGCAAAACCAAAATTTTATCGGGAGACCGAGAGAGAACCTCGAGTTTTATGGAGACTAACGAACAGCAATATTTTTTTATATACTAGATTTACTGGAGTTTTCGCAACATTTTATAGCGCGGTATACATGTTTCTTTACATGCACCTTTCGCCGTTCATTGTTCAAGAGATGGTTAGTCAATTGACCATCGAGTGTTATCTGTATAAATGCCCATTGAAGTAAACAAACTGCGAGCAGCGCGCGCCCGCCGAGGGGAGGAGCTATTCAATAAGATGCAACTAAATTATTGAATAAGAATGTATTTATATTGTACAGGGTGATCTTTAGTTAACTAGCGAATTATTCATACATTTTGAGCATTACACTAAATAGTCAGTGCACATCTATACCGATACTAGCTGTCCCGGCAAACATTTGTTATAACATAATGGCTTTTGTACCCCGTGTATTGGAAGAAATACACCTACGTTCTAAACGGTCTTCGTATTTTAATTAGATTGGGTTAATATGAGAACCTGGATTAGGTATTTGATTCCGAAATTCCCATCGCATAAACCTCCGATAACATTACGGTGCACAGCTAGTTATAAAATAAATAACTAACCACTCAACGTCACTATTGAGAGTGGCGTTTATATCATTTTATGTGTATCTGCGACTAAGTGTTGCTGGCGATAGTCGGTCAAGCTGTGGGACGTGTGTTGTCCACAGATCTTTTGAACTTTTGGTACTTATCTTGAAAACAAACGGTTACATATACATATGTCTGTAGTCCAGTTGGTCGGATACTTAACTTGTAACCGGGAGGTCGCGGGTTCGAGTCCGGCTACTAGACGTGTACCAATGGGACTCTTTTTCAATACGGTGAAGGACAACATCGTGATGAAACCCGTACACCACAATGCGTGTGAACCCTATAACGGCGATGGGCTCACCCACTGTCACGTTGGGTTAAATACGCTTTGTGAACTGTGCGCATTTGCTTTAGTAAGTCGCTATATAAAGCATAGCCCGCTTTGGAATTAAAAGGCGTGAAGTGTATTTTTTTATATATACAATAACTATAGCTTTCGTATAAATGTATGTCAGGCTTTGAGGTTTGTATTCTAGTCGAATTATTGACCATGAATGGTAACGCAGACGCAAAAGTCTAGAACTGGTCTAATCATCCATCGTATCGAGATCCAATAGCAAAAAATTTATGACGTTTGCTGCAAAATATAAAATATTTAAAAAATCGTGTTTGTTTTCAAAACACACTGTATATTCCAATAAAATGTGCTGTAAACGGCAGGTCCGGGCACTCCACGCCGCCTCGCGGTGCTTTCATCACGCTGCTTCTATTTTCCAATAAATATACCAATGAAGAGGTAATAAAGATAAATACGGACTTTTCCATTTTAAAAGAAAACATATTTTGTTTAGAAAATCCACGCAAAAGAAACGTGAAAAAAATTAAGTGAAATCCACCTAACGGCCGCTGTGTATCTTACGAAAGCTACTAGGTGAATTAGGGTTCCATAGATGTGGAGGGTGTGGTCAAAGGGTATGTCGGTCGGTGCGCGCGATGTGGTTCCGTGTGTTGACGTTTGTGCTGGTGCAGGGAGCGTTCCAAGAGCTGAAGCTGTACGGCTCCCCGACGCAAGCTGAGGTCCAGTGCGTCAACAATTTTGAGGTAAAAAGCATGTCGTTTTTTTTCTTCGGAGTAACTACTCCGAAATACCTTACGAATTTTACGCTAAAGCTCAATTTGTGTGAAATTTTGAATCGTTCGAAATGATTCCATTCCCCAATGTGTCAGAGTATTTTTTTCTGAGCTTTCAAGTTTTTTTTTTTAGTTGTAAAGTAGTGTTGTTAAGTACTGTTTAGGTTTCCACTTAACCTTTCTTTACAGAGTATTTTTTTTACTTAAAACTTAAAGATATGTTTGTTTTAAGATCATGTACCTTTGTTTATGGTTATTTGAGTACTTGCCATTTTTTTCTGAACTTTGTAGTATGTATACAGTATTTCAGTTTTATTTAATTTAACCTTTATTTATGTTATGTTCTTGTCAAACAGGAGGTCGGAAAGGGCAGCGGTAGCGACGAAATAGACATTGATAATTTTTTGGTGAATATTTTTTTTACAACATTGGCACAGAATACTAACACTTTGTTGTGTATGTTTTGGCTTCACTAACTTTTGATTCTAGATATTAACAATATTTTTTTAACGCATCACAGCATCATGATGATTACGAAATATCTACATATTTTTCAATACGAGATACTGGCATCACTAATAGTATCTATAGTATAATAAAGTTCAAGATCCAAAACTGTACATTGATTCTTTTTACGAAAGAGCTTATCAAGTTGACAGTTCACAGAAGCCGAGTTTTATATTTTTGGATTAAATGTATGTCTGTCTGTTTGTTCACGAATCGATGAACGGCTTTACAGATTACGATGGAATCTTGGCACGCAGATACCTCATGCAGTAGAATAACATATAACATTTAGGCACAGTTTTCAAGTTCGTAGATATCGTTATGAAACTTTTTTGGTTGATACACTAATCTTCGCGGACGGAGTCGCGGGCACAGTAATTCATAATAATACTGGATGACCGAGAAATCTTTGTTCCGCCCTACTGATAAAAAGGGGGTAGGAAAACCACATTTGAAAACAATAACATATGTATAAAATTCAATATGTTTCCTAAGAGTTTAGTAACAAACATCGCAACACGTGAACTGTAAATGTTAGATTGATAATGCCAATAGCCCGAGTTGCGTTATATATACCTATATGCTGAGTTATCATCACTGAACAGATGGTGATTGTGGTGCAAAAACATTTTTCATACCAAGTTTCTTTTATATCTTACGCTTGTAATCATACATCCATATCTAATGTCATACACACATCAAAAGTGTCTAGGGATCAAGTACATTTTAGAAGATTGCAATCAAGAATTTATTTAACAAAAACTGAATTCATTCATAATTTATTCAAAATTTGGTGATAAGTCATTGATACAGGCATGGGGAATTAGGCATCCATCATTATCCAGAAGATTAGATTTGATTTATATAAATTCGATTTTTTTAGAGCTAAAAATGTTCTTGATCCCTAGACACTTTTGATGTGTGTATTAAGAGAAGTGGCGTGTAAATGAGAAAATAGAAACAGTTAAACAATGTCATGTTCCAAAGACTGAGATCGGCTATGAAACACGTACAGTAGAATAAACAAAGCACTAGCTTCTTGTTACTCAATATGCGTGGGGTGTACTTAATGTTTGAGCAATCCCACGGACGAACGCGTCTCTGTCCCCAAGTACCTAGTAGTGCTTAGGCCTAAAACACAGTGCAATGTTTTCTTTAGAGTGAAGTGAGCGGTCGTGTGTCCAACACTTTAGCAGTATCAGTAAAGGCGGACGTGGCCGCGGGAAATTATCAACAATCCGATATCAAGATGGCCACTTGACACGCTTCCACAGTGCAGACTTTTGTTTCTAGTACTTTGGCACGATTGATAAAATACTCGCCATGTCCTTGTTCTGTGTCTCTGCGTGTTTTATTTATGTCTCTTGCTTTTTTATATACAATGAACAAGCGTTTGACCACCATCCTGCCTGATGTTAAGCAGCTACGTGGTCTAGGATGAAGCACTCTTGTTCATTAGGTACCTAGAACCTATTTACCCGCGATTTGAAGACCAAATTTTTTTTCGGTGGAAATATAACGGCGTCGCTTAAAAGTAATAACTTTTTAGTTATTATATGCCGTATGTTTATCATCGTTTCTACCTTGAAATTTTTTGTGGAATGATTGAAGATGAGAAAAATAACTTCTTTATTACAGTATAATAATACTGTGTAATAATGTCTACATTTCCATGATGTCTACAATCCTATATCACATACATACACTCATGTGTATAATCCCCAAAATGGGGTGTAAGGAATCTTATTATCACAAAGATCCTTTAGGATTACAAGGATTTAAGAATGTCAATATTTTCCTTTTCTTACAAGTTGCTAGCTCATAACCTGAATAAACCTGAATCACCAGATGCCATAGTCGGCTCAAAGACAAAAGTCAAAATCTCTTTATTTCATCGTTATAAGTGCTATGACATACAGATTTACAGTAGCATAACACAAAGCTTGATGAACGTCATTTATGACTTTAAAACATAAGTAATCGTCCCCGGGAATTAATTTCTTTTACTGGCCAGAAGAACCGGGAAGAAACTGGCATCTTTTCAAATCGCCAAGGCTTACTGCTAAGTATACTTCTTACGGCTTACCAGGAAGAAATGCAGCTAATGCATTCTATTTACATCCTAGAACAGCATGAGGTTCAGAACAGCATGGGATGGTGTCTGTATCATAATATGTTTTAACAGATTAAATTGCTACTACTGCCGTTAATAAAAAAAAAGGAAAAAACAAGCAAAATACCCATTGTCAATAAGAAAATTCAGGTTTGTGAGAGATTTTAAAAATATAACTGGTAAACTTCGTGGGGCGATATCACAAACAAGCAAAGTCAGACACAGTCCGGTTAACCGACACGGACCGGCAACGATTGGACAGAGCAAATTCAAAACTCAAACAGTCCCGCGGGCACTGTAAACAAACTCCGATGAACAGTTATCGGTGTACGATCGTAAGGTACATCTGGCTGCAATCGCCGGCACTCGCTGCTGCAAGTTCACACAACTAACTAACTTTTACTGACGCTTCAAGTGGAAGTAGGAAGGATAGTTTGTATTAGCACATAGAGTGGGCTTACCGAAGCCGACTTTGACTTTGCTTTATACTTTAAGAGGTACCATTTCCACGGTTGGTGTTACTGCATAACTATTGTAAAGTGATCTTAACACCTTACAGAAAAT
>SJJU01027393.1:5905-16193 GCA_012932125.1 Conopomorpha cramerella | reverse complement strand
ACCTCGCTTTGGGATTAAAAGGCGTGAAGTGTATTTATTTATTTATTTTATTTTTTAATAAAGTCATATTAAAAGTTTAAACCGGGTATTATAGCGCGAAAATTAGGCATTCACTGCTTACCTTTGTTGTTTGCTCGAAGTTTCGACACAGTTACATGTGCCGTGGTAAAAATAATAAAGTCATGTTCTTTAAAACAAATGGGACATATCCGATATTCGCTTAGGGAGGTGTTTCTTTCTTTCTACGCGCATACGGTAGCTTCTAGCCTGACGTCAAGAAGTACAGACAGAGACAAATAAACCTGGTACGATCCTGACACAGGACTCTTGATTAAAGTACAATCACAGACTGATTTTGTTGTATTTATACATTATTTTTAAATAATTAATAGAGTATTCTCCAACATATCGCCAAAGGTTCTTCAAGGTATACGACCTTATAGTTCATTTAAATTTATTTGTTTATATTATTCATATTGATCATCGTCATTAACTTTTTATTTTTCGATCCCGTCGTTGCAATTTCGGGATAAAAAAATAGCTTATGTCACCCGGGGATTCTGTGACATCCCAACGGTGAAAGAGTTATCGAAATCCGTCACGTAGTTTTTGAGTTTATTCGTTACTAACATCCAGACATAATTAAAATTAGGTATTTTCTCTTTCTAATTCTAGTATACTGTCTAAAAGTAAAGATTTATGGTATTCTTTTGTTTATTGACACTTTATTCGCACGGTCATAAAAAAGGCGGACTTAGTGCTATAATAAGGAGTTCACAGAGGCTACAGTAGATAATTTTAGTTAAGTTTTATAAAAAAATTATGTTTAATTGTGTGTTTCGTTATGTACGTATATGTTATGTTTAAAAAAGGTATTTTATTGTTTTAGATTTAGTATTGTACAACATTACGCATTAGGCTAAACTGTTATTTAATGTTTGTTTGTGTCTGTAAATAAATATTTCCTACGACAAACTCTCAAGCCTTAACGAGCCGTCAATCTTTAATATTGCGAAATTTTACGATAAACATACATAGAACTCTGAACCCTCTTCGTTACACAAACATCATAAAAGCAACACAACAATCAAATAAAACTGTATTACAGCACTTGTATACGTACAGAAATTACATCCTTTATCTTTTTCGCCTTTTTATGCCCTCTATTAACCTAGATCCATGATTGATTCTGTTTGGCTCACGGAAATCTGTGAACTTGCTGGCAAATGAGTTTCACCCATTTTGAACTCTATCTTCAATGTGAAATGAACGAAAAACTATTAATGATGGTTAAAAACCATATTATTTAGTTTTAGTTATTTTACAAACTTTTTCATGCAAGATTCTGGGAATTTCTAGGAATATTAAAAAAAGTCAATATCTCAAGAACCATTAATTTCCGACCACACATATGGAGGTTTATTTTATTGCATTTTAACTCCTCTATCACCCCATACCAGGAATACATCGAGTTACAAGTAACCCTGTATAGACCTTCCTCTGGCATCACTTTATCCATTAAAAGACCCCGCATCAAAATTCATTTCGTAGTTTTCAAGATACGCATATAATATATTAGGTCAGACAGCGGGAGGCGACTTTGTTATATACTATGTATTGACTTAAGAGAGATTTAGCTATTTTATTTTAAATTTGAACGGAGATACACAAGCGTTAAGTTTGAGGATATTATCTAAGTACCTATTATACATTATTTAAGGTAGGTAGGTAGGCCTAAATAAATTTATTGCGTTAAACTTACTACTACGTTCATACAACTTTTTACCAATTTTCTTTTCATAACATCGAAAAATATTACAAAAATAGTTTACAGTAATAAATACATTAAATACCGATTGCTCAATAATAATTTGTAGTTCGTCGGCGATTCCTCTGATGAAAAAAAAATATTTTTAATGAAAAAATACGTATAATTTCACCTTATGTTCTGCAATTCACGGATTCATTTTTACTGAATACTGACACTTATGAATAATGCACACAAAGGTGTTTTTTCCGTGTCGGTTTAGGTATTCTGATTTATACCGGCGGCACACCTGATAACATGAAGGTTTATGGCGTCATCAAGCAGTTTCCGCCATTTTCTGGTCTCACTTCCTCGCGGAGTATTGATGTACAGTCACTGACATAAATATGAAACATTTTCCACAGTACCTTGAGCTCACATTTCACAATATTTAGTCTGGTGTAAAGTTCGTGTTATATTGGAGATGCAAAAATGACTTTGTGTGTTACCTCTACTTTTGGAGAAAAGAAAAATATTTCTTCATTTGAGGAAATTTCAGAGCTAAATGAACGCACATCTGCGGGACGTTGTTTTTATAAACTTTATTATAATATTATTAAAATATATATATTTAACACATTATTTGTATCGCTTGGCCATTAATTAACGTAACTCGACAATTTTCAAAGATGCTAGTTTCTTCCCGGTTGTAGTTAAGTATAAACGAAACGACTTTGAAAAATAGGTTTATTGAAATTACAAAGCAAACTCCGTACAAATCTATTACAATTCGATTGCAATTCGAGAACTCACATCTAAAAAAACAGAAGTCACGAAAAAAAGGTCTCTTTTTTTCTTGACGAAGTGATAGGGCAGCGGCAGCCATGTTGAAGACCATAGTTTGTTTGTTTAAATCTTTATTGCACAATTTATTTACAAATGGCGGACTTAATGCTATTGCATTTTCTACCAGTCAACCCAAGTTGTGGTGAAAAAGCTAAGGTAGAAAAAGTTATATAGAAAAAAAATAATCCAAATTAATCTATAAATACTAGTTCAGGGTTTTCAGCCAACACCGCCTCTCCTGACAAGTAAAAGAAAAGAATTCGTTTACTTTTGTTTTTTTTTATTTTCAAATCATACATGATTTTTAATCAAGCTTTGTCTTATCCTACTGTTTAACTATACTTTCATTATAGTACCTGTAACGATTAAATAAATAATTTCACTTTAAATTTGGGAGCATCTTCCAAAGAAATAATACCAATAAAAAAATACGATATTATCACCTTATCGAAAACTGTCTGTAACTTTTTTTTTTAAAATAGCCCTCGATTTCCGCCCATTTCAGGATACAGGCCCAGGACGCTTCCACGAACTGGCAGCATAGAAAGACTCTTTTTAATTTTCCTCCGCGAAGGTTTTCCGTATCGAACAATACCTCCTTGGTGGGCACGTTGGCGTCGAGTGAGGTGACCCGGTTTCATTGTACCCGTTCCTACAATGTACTCCATAGATTGTAAGGTGGATGGCCACTGGTGATTTATTTTCACATAATTTGGCTTGTAGCGTTGATAAATTGAGGCATATAAAACCGAACTTGGCAAATTCCACTTCAGCTACATTAAAAAAAAAGAAGTAAAAACGTTTATTCTACATAAGATTTTGTAGCGTTTGGAGCGTCTATGGTCCAGTTGGTCGGATACTTAACTTGTAACCGGAAGGTCGCAGGTTCGAGTCTGGCTTATGGAAGTGTACCAATGGGACTCTTTTTTCAGAGCCTATGTACGCAACGCAACGCTCGTACGGTGAAGGACAACATCGTGATGCAACCCGCACACCACAAGGCGTGTGAACCCTATAACGGCGATGGGCTCACCCCCTGTCACGTTGGGTTAAATACGCTTGGTGAACCGTGGTACTTGCTTTAGCAAGTGCCTCTGCCTACCCCTCTTTGGGATTAAAGGCGTGCAGTGTATTTATTTTTTATTTTTTTAGTTAAATATATTTATCTACTTAAGTCACAAAGTATGTGTGTAATGTTGATGGCAAAACAACGTTTGCCGGGGTACCTAGTTAATAATAAATAAAAAAAAAACATTTTGAAAGCATTGTAGTGAAAGTTCAACTTTACATCTCCTACCGCCGATACTTACTAAAAACCATTTTTAACGGACCCCTATATCCAGACATTTCTCCCAACTACCAGGCTCGTCAGTTCTCGGTGGACCGTTGCAGGGTAATGGGGTATTATGTGACAGGTCCAATGCATTGTCGCCAAGTTACTGGTGAAGTGACGCTGAAGTGACGGTGGCCATTGTTTGGGACTCCGGACGCCGTGATTGGGTACCTACTCTGGAACAGGCACGTAATGCCAACCTATACCTAACATCTTTCGACAGCAAACGCCCAGTCGTTGTAATGGAGAATTGGGCGGAGAACCGTCATTACTGTCAAACTTTCCAAACATAGTTTTACATTTATGACAGTTCTCCGGCCGAAAATGTGTCAGAAAAACGTCAAAGAAAATTCCCCATTCTCGCGTCCTTTTAGTTTAGGAACGTTCACTGAGTAATTACCTGATGACATTTTTGCACTGATCTAAATATATAAAAGAAAAAGCTGACTGAATGACTGACTGACTGAATGACTGACTGACTGGCTGACTGACATATCAACGCAGAGCCCAAACGGCTAAACTTTGGCACTTGAAATTTGAAACAAGCATAGCTTAGGTACCGTAGGGGTGTACTAAGAAAGGAATTCCAGAAATTCCCACGGGAACGGGAATTAACGGGAAAATACTTTTGTATAAAAAATCTAAACCGCTCAGGTTAGATGCTTCAAATTTGGGATGCAGCTACTACTAAACTACGCGAACGAAATCGCGGGGCGTCCACTAGTAGTCTATAAAAAAGCAATACCGAAAGTCTACAAACACTAATTAATACTTTTTAAATGCTACTGGGCCCTACTAAAATTGTTGTAATAACTAGATATATACTAACTACATATCGAATATTGTACGTCCGTTCCACCTACGCAATATATAAACTATACGTACCTACTGAGGAATAAAACATCCAACGTATTTCGCCAAAAAAAAACTCATCTACTAAGAAACGCAGCCTCAAAGCCTAGAGCTCTGTACAAACAAAAATAATTTGCCAGTTCTAAAAAAATCAACCTGTCAAAAATGCGCGCGAAAATCCCCGCTCTTATTTTTTTTTTTCACTCTCGCCATTTCGCCGACACGTCGGAAACACGAGCCGTTTCAGCCGTAGGTAGGTGCCACACTTCCTTCCAAACAATGTTTTGTTTCACCGCCTTCATAACTCACAAATAATTTGCACGCTCACTTCCGTGAACGAACCAATTTCTTAAGGGACCAATGATGGATTCCGATCCCCTTCATTTTCAACAAAAATAACTTATGTTGCCGCCGTCACAGAACACGAATTACTGCTTGCGGAACAAACTTGGCCGCCGATTGGCGATGTTGCTACTGTAAATTATGCCTTAACGTGTAAAACATAAGATTGCACAGATGTATTTCCCAAGAGACTTTCATATGGATTTTGGGACGGCTTTCAGGTGAAAGTTACAAAGTCCCAGCCACAGTTTTGTTTATTAAATGGAGTTAAAGCTTTTGAAGGGTTCTTTCCTATTACTTGAAATTCATTAGGATATTGCCGCCGCGGTTTACACGCTTTGAGTTAAATTTATGGCATGTGTTTACTTGTAGAACTGAATAAGTAAGTAGGTAAGTACTTACTGAAATTACTTTTTTTTAAGTACTTCTGTACTCCAAATTCATTTATACACATTCTCTTGGTACCCCCATAAGGTCCAATACTGCATCACAGATACAGCACTCGGCCTTAAAACTTCGTACTACATAAATCGCGAAAGTTTGCTCTAAAATAGCACTTAACTAGTAAAATAAACTCACAATAAAACTTTATAGCATCATCACAGTCTAGACTAGACGCTTACACAGAAGCTGCTCCCAAACCAAAAATCTAGGGTAAATGAAGTCTGATAAAAAATCCCTATGTTTAACCCAATATGACCGCTTTTCTACGATCCGTAGTTGGTAGTTAGAAAACTTCGGCTGACTGCGAACTGTTGTACTTTTCCAAGACGCAAGTATCATAGGAAGACTTTCCAACCATCCTACACCAGCCCCTCACTACACACAGAAATAGTTCTCCAAAGTAAAATTACCACCTCGGAGTCTCGCAGAGGCACCGTGAGGCGGCGCTAATGTCGCGCCATTGTGCCGAGCACGTCACTTCCGGCCGCCACAATAACGACCTTCCGGCAAGCCAACGTCAAGTTTCCCGCACATTCTCATTTCAGAGGAAACTGCGGGAAATCCCACAGACACATTCGAAATTTGAATATTATGACGATAGCGCGTTTTCGTTTAAATTGAAGAGTGCCTTTTTGGAAGGAGATAGATATCTTTGAGAATTGAGTCAATTAAGTTAGAAGTTATTTTTTTTTTGTTAACAACACAACATATCATTATATCTACTCTAACGCATGAAACATCTTATCGAATAGGTAGAGGAAGAGGTAGCTGCTACTAAAATAGACATCCAAGCATATAGGTTACACTACCTATTATAATATTAACCTAAATAGAGAACTCTAAGTCAAAAGATAAATTAATAAGCTGTTAGGTATAATGTTGCAGGGACTTTAAGGGTCCACATATGTCCACATCTACCTAGTTAAAACATACTTACTCAATGACCCTTAGCATTGTTATAGACTATTATGAACAGGGAAGAATCATCTTTTAATGAAACGCGCACAGACATTATAACTCAATATTGTTTACCGGGTATATAGGCGCGAATTAATCAAAGACAAGCTCAAGCTTACCTTTATTTTACTCGACGTTTCGATGTCGCAGTTGCATGCGTCGTGGTCACGAGTGGACTGGAGTGCGGCGGCTGCGACGTTCACTGGTTTGATACGAATCCGCAACTACCCTCAAAGAGTCACTATTTCGGCACGAATTCGAGAAGAATCAAACATCAACAGGGGTTACAGGAAAAGGTAGTCACACGGACTGCAGTTTGCAAGACTTCGAAACGACGCGCCATCTAGCGCGATAAATGGGTAATATAGGTACTTTAGGTACCTCCCCCATTGTGAAGATAATACTAGTAAATTACCACGTAGAAACTCCATATACAAATATTACACGAGTCTCATTACTCACGGCGTACACGTACTCGTACGAGCGCACTTTGCAAAGTAATACCGCGAACTTTCGGCGCATCAAGATGGCGTCTTAACTTTAATTCCCGCTAAAATTGTCGACAATAAAACATAATATTAAGACAATGGCGACGCGTGTTCCAACCAGTGGGTACGTGTCTCCAAATTTAATAAGCGACGAGCGACCCATCATGGCGCCCATCGAAAGGCGGGAAAGAGAATGTACTCGTCAAACAATTCCCCACCAATTCAAGGCAACTTCAGAAAATGGCGACATTTAGATCCACTCGGCGATTGCGACTGACGAATAACACTCCATATTTCACTTTAAAAAAGCAACTTTAAACCGGCTAATGACATCGTTTGGCAGTTTCGCTTGGACTAGAGAAAAGATTGGCGCGAAAACACGCTTCCAAAATGGCGGCGTGATTATTTTTTTTTTTGTACATTTTTGCGCTAGGAGGAATGAATTTCCGAGCAAAACCGAAACGAGCTCTTTTCACCGCGCGGCGCCCGGGGGAAACAATGTAAAAGTACTTATTGCTTTGGAACCATTCCGTTGCATTGTCCACGCTTTTAGCTGCAAGTCTTTCTGCAATTTTACTTGACCATGCGAAAATACATTTTGACATTTTTTTTTCTTTTTTCAACAATTTGAAGCTGCTTTACGGTGCCAATTACACTTAACTCGGAAATCAACGAAATATTATTTTATTAGTAGGTAGAGAAAATACTTTATTCAGATATTCAAAATTCGTGCGATATTTTTCATCTTTCTTACATTATTATCAAATTCTAGTAAAAAAATATATTGGGTAAAAGTACAATTTTAAAATAAACATTAATTTTGTCTCCTTAACATTAATTTTGATGAAATACTTTACAGACGAGTTCATTACGGTGATTAAGGAATGTCGGTATTCAAACTCTTTCACAGATTCCATTCCCTAAACAAAGAAATTAAACAAACTTCCAATCATAAAGTCCAAGCGAAATAACCCCTTAAGGATGTTATCATCTTTTGCAGACTTGTTCATTGAGGCTGAAAACCAATTATTTTTGACATCTTTACTTTTCTATCGTCTATTGCATTATGGTTCAGCTAATAATGGTTATTCAAGTAGGTGCGAAAGTAAAATTTCAGAGCGTATTAATGGTCTCTTCGCCAGTTCTTTTACAGCTCAGAAATGTTCAGATTTCTAGAACTTTCTACAAAGAAAATACTGAAAAAAAGCTCTTTTGGCTCTGTTTGTGCTTAGTCAATGTGAATTCTTTGTTCATGTTGCCAATTTCGGTTAAATAGTGTTTATTTTTAATGTTATATTTTTTATATGTATATATATATATAACAATGCCTTCAGTGCCAATTTTCTAGACATTGCATCATAATCCGGAACTTTGTATAAATGTTGAATCTTAGGCCTTTAATGTAGTGTTTACGTTGAGCAGAATGCCATTATTTGCATACCAACACATACTCGTAGTAAATATACACCAAATTTCATTTAAATCGGTTCAGTAGTTTTGGCGTGAAAGCGAGACTGTCAGGCAGAGTGGCTTAGCATATTAGTATGGATTATATGTATAATATAGGTAGTAAGGAAACACTTTGTATCAGCATTGCACTCGTGCCGTGGCGAAGCCGAGGCGGGCTACTAGTTTAGTGATAAGCAGAACAATGATTAAACACATTAAACATGAATATAAAATTGTAATAGAAATTTGCGTGAATCGTATTAGATGGAATCTCGTTTTTAAACTATACGTACATAGATATAAAAATAAATAAAATAAATACACTTCACGCCTTTTTATCCCAAAGCGCAAATGCCCACGGTTCACCAAGCGTATTTAACCCAAAGTGACAGGGGGCGAGCCCATTCGCCGTTATAGGGTTCACACACCTTTGTTGTGTGCGGGTTTCATCACGATGTTGTCCTTCACCGTACGAGCGTTGCGTTGCGTACATAGGCTCAGAAAATGAGTCCCAGTGGTACACGTCCAGTAGCCGGACTCGAACCCGGACCTCCCGGTTACAAGTCAAGTATCCGACCAACTGGACCACAGACGCTTAGACATAGATATAAGTACGTAAATAGTGACTATCTTCCGCGATAAACGGCCATGTATATATTTATTTCTATGCCCTTCCGCACAAAACAAGTTACATTAAATTTTCATGCCCCCGTTGTATGAATATAAGAAATTATGACATCATAAAACCTTCCCCGCTGACCACCTGCCGCAGTCGCTGGCGGGGTCACTGTGTCAGTGGACTACCGCCTTTATGATATCGTGTAACCCTATACCCCAGTGAGGATGATAGTTTTTTATCTTTTTATATTTATGTACGGTAAACCTTTTTGGTTGAGAACTTTTTTATCCGTGCTGTTTTTTATCGGCGTTGGAAAAAAAGTACCGTCACATTTTTCGGTTACGCGTCAAATTTTTTTCGTTACGCGCCATCTTTTTTAAAATTTAAGATATGTACTGAGGTTAACAGTTTCTGATTGTAACTGTCGGTCAATGTATAAAAGTTAATGTGAAATAATTGTATTATTTGTATTCATGTCTATGATAATAAAATCCTTTTGTTTAAACTTTTATCTAATTTAACCAATTTCTGAAAAGTTGCATGTAGATCATTTTGCGAAAAATAGGACCATAAAGAAGTTTCACTTCTTACGTGTGTACACTAGTACACGCACACATTTTTTTTTCTTTGGTACGTTCTAATATGTACATGTAGGACGTCTCAATGGTGATATTTCTTTGACGTCTATCTGACAGATTTTCACGCTAAAAACTGTCATTAATGTCAAACTTTGTTTGGGAATTATGACAGTAACGACAGTTCGAAGTTCCAAATTTCCCCATTGAGCACAAACTCAAATCTCACAGATTAACAGTTGTCAAACCTGTGCTGAGATCGGCATGACAACCCGATTTGACAGCTAGAATCTCAGACAGCTGTTTCTGAACTATGTCTATGTCTTTCTTGGAGCGCTTTGCTAGGGGGGCTGATCGATGTATAAATAACCTTCTAAGAATTAAATTATACCTAACAAATACCAATATACCTACAGGTTTATACGATAATAAAAAAATAAATACACCCATTCGCATGAATAGTTCAAATAACCTTTCATTATATTGAGTTATCCGTGAATAGGGAAGGTCGGGGGTGGATATATACATATCCCGGGATTGAGAGGGGCACCCAGGTGTGTGCTCGGGGCAATTAGGATTACGCGTTGATATGGGGCCGACTGAGATTGGCTCGAGTATTACAATGAAGCGGGGTAT
>SJJU01027388.1:0-10961 GCA_012932125.1 Conopomorpha cramerella | reverse complement strand
GTGTCTGCTTTTAAAAGCTGTTTTTTATACGTCACAGCTAAGAAAGTACGAAGAAACCTGTCTTAAGTTAACATACATCAAATAGCTACTAAACATTTTTACTTTTTATTCATAAGGTGGTATTTCTATAAGTAAAAACAATTTTAAGATTAACACTTCACGCCTTTAATCCCAAAGAGGGGTAGGCAGAGGCACTTGCTAAAGCAAGTACCCACGGTTCACCAAGCGTATTTAACCCAACGTGACAGGGGGTGAGCCATCGCCGTTATAGGGTTCACACACCTTGTGGTGTGCGGGTTTCATCACGATGTTGTCCTTCACCGTACGAGCGTTGCGTTGTGTACATAGCTCTGAAAAAGAGTCCCATTGGTACACGTCCAGTAGCCGGACTCGAACCCGGGACCTCCCGGTTACAAGTCAAGTGTCCGACCAACTGGACCACAGACGCTCAATTTTAAGAAACTGTATCTCTCTCTAAGCACAACACTACGTCACCGGACTCATTCCTATCACAGATAACATTGTGACACGCAATCATTCATAAAACTTTACTGGCTACTGGATATAGGTAATTTATTCTTCCGTACGACAAGGCTCGAGAGCGTTCGGATCCAGTGTCGCTATCTCCGAAAAAAAAAAGTAAACGTCAAAAAATTGGCGGTAATCGTGTATCGATTTCAACTTGCATTTGACTGATGCCAGTTGTCAAGTTGACAAATGAGATGACAGCGCTTCCTGTAGTGTCGCGCTTTTGTCCATTAGGCTAGGGATGCGCAGCGGGAGTGTACCGGAGTTTATTTTTTTTTTATCGATAAAACTTGAATGATGCAGTTTGAGGTAATGCGATTGTGTTCTATTGAGGTTTTATTTGGTGATTAATTCGAATGGTTTTCGTGGAACATTTATTGTTGTTTGCTATATAATAGAAGGATGTTTTTGTGATGTATGACTTACTTGCGAAAGGTTACAAATAGGGGTTTAAGTTATGCACCCTTGCATATAAAATACCGCGCCCGTCTCTGTTTCATTTCTTAGTGATTCTTTATTAATTTAATGACATTTTTAAGTGAGGAATTTTTATTTGCGTCTGCCATTTATTTACTTTACTCGCTTGAAAGGATTTCTGTCAAGATTTTTTTTTGCATACATACTTATATCATAAAGAGGAAATAATTGTATTTTATGGGTGTTTGTAACGAATAAACACAAAAATGACGATGGATTTCGACAATTTCTTCACTATTACAATTCCACATTATCCCTTAGTAAAATGGTTTACATTTTAAGCTCTAAAAAAAAAAATATTTTTGTTAAATTTAATCTAATCTCCTGGACTGGTCTCCTATCTGATTCCCCATGCCTGTATCAATGACTTATCACCACATTTTGAATAAATTATGAATGAATTCAATTTTTCCTAAAATATATTATTGATTGCAATCTTCTAAAATGTACTTTATCCCTAGACACTTTTGATGTGTGTTTATCCCGAATTTCGGGATCGAAAAGAAAGTGAATAATTATTTTACATAGTATAAAATACCATATAAATAATGTCCCTATGAATGTCCCAATAACTACGCGACGGATTTTGATGCGGTTTTATTTAATACACACATGAAAAGTGTCTAGGGATCAATTACATTTTAGAAGATTGCAATCAAGAATATATTTTACAACAATTGAATTCATTCATAATTTATTCAAAATGTGGTGATAAGTCATTGATACAGGCATGGAGAATCAGGTAGGAGATCAATCCAGAAGATTTAGATTGCGCAGTACAGTCTGAAGGGCTTCAAGTTACTGGGGTGAATAGGTACCTAATGAACAAGTGTGCTCCATCGTAGACCACATCGCTGCTTAACATCAGGCAGGATGGTGGACAAACGCTTGTTCACTGTTTCCTGCGCAGTACAGTCTGAAGGTCTTCAAGTCACTGGGGTGAATAGGTACCTAATGAACAAGTGTGCTCCATCGTAGACCACATCGCTGCTTAACATCAGCAGGATGGTAGTCAAACGCTGTTCGTTCAGTGACAAGAAAAAAATCTCTTACATACTTTTTTACCTGTCACAAACCCCAAACAAAATATCTATTTCACATCGGTCGAGTGAAGGAAAAATCTTTCGTACAAAAAAAAAATATATATATATATACGTATATATTATCGTTAAATTCTCGAGAAATAATCAGTAACGCCACCGTGTCGAGACGATATCTCTTAAATAAATTGTCTATCATTAGTTGTCAGGCCAAAACCTTAAGGCTTCTTGGGAAAACTCATGTTACGAATGGCAGGGATCAATCAAACGGACAGAGGTTTGCTGGGATTGGGTGATTGAAATATTCTTTTTTTTTTATTTATTTTTTGTCACCAGTTGTCAGCTGTCTTGGGTAAAGGACGCTTGTCATTGTAAATTTCAATTCAATGTCATTTTCTCTTGGGTGGGTTATGTTCATCCAGTGGCGTGCACACCATATAGGCAAAAAGACACTGCCTACCTTAGTATTTTGGCTACCCGACTTAATAATATAGTTATTGCTAGATCCTTTTTTGTTGTACTCACGACATAGGCTAGGTAATGGTAGTTAAGGTCCTGTGGCGTGAAGTGTATTTATTTTTTATAAGATTATGTCACGAGGCAAAAAAATATGTATTTACGTTTGGCCTATGTCCAGCAGTGGACAAATATGGGCTGATGATGATGATGAACAACGTTTCTTAGAACATTGCTCAGGGTCCTTTTAGCCTGAATCCTGTTAACGACTGAAGACGCGACGAGGACCCGACGCGAAGTCTCCGTAATGTGGTCGTCATGCCCCAGAAGGGGGAGAGTTGGCAACAAAACAGGGACGGATAAAGATAATTTGTACGGAGTCAAGAAAACGTGTGCGTTGAAAAGAGGCAGGCGCAAGTAGACGCGCACGTCTCCAGAGAATGGCCCGTACAGAGAGAGGCAGGTAGGGTGCGGGTGATGGTGGGATTATGTCACTAGAGGGGATAGCAAGTAGCTTGCATAACGATTAAAGAATTATTCAAATCGGTCCATCAGTTTCGAAGCCTATATTCAAATTTAAACGAAAGAATTCTTTCTTCCTCACAATACGAGAGAACTCTTCAATATTAAAATAAATAGATCACACGATGACAAACAGTAGCTACTTGGACCGTAACGAAAAAAAAAACGACGCTTCATTAGACCAATCCATCATTATAATGACCATTTGCCATACACCATTGTTTTTTCAATGTGAAACAGCGAATGCTATACTTTAGTATGGAATTGGAGGTCAGGTAATAACGGTGAAGGGAGACACCAACCTAGCTGGTAAGTATCTAACAGATTTAATGGAAGTCAATGACCCCCCAGTTAGATATCATTAATTATAGTGAAACTAGATGAGGCCACAAACGTTGATATTTATTTATTTACTAGTTGTCTCGGCAAACATTTGTTTTGCCGTACGAAGTCGCCTTTGTACTCCGTGTATTGAAAGAAATACACATTTTTTTTCTTTTTTTAATGAACAAGGTTTTGACCACCATCCTGCCCGATGTTAAGCAGCGATGTGGTCTACGATGGAGTCACACTTGTTCATTAGGTACCTATTAACCCGATAAGTCATTGATACAGGCCTGGGGAATCAGGTAGGAGACCAATCCAGAAGATTAGATTTGATTTAAATAAATTAGATTTTTTACAGCTAAAAATATTCTTGATCCCTAGACACTTTTGATGTGTATACTTGGCAGCCATACCTAAAAAGGACCAAGAGCTATCAACTAGGACATTAAAAATGACGGGCCCGTAGATGCAGTGGTCAGCGTGTTTGCCTCTGTTCCGTAGGGTCGTGGGTTCTATTCCTACTGCTGATGCCTCTCAAGCTAACGAAACAAAACTCGATTGTAACTCAATATTGTTCACCGGGTATATAGGAGCGAATAATAACCAAGGTAAGCTTGAGCTTGTCACACAATATTGAGTCATAATGTCTATGCGCGTTTCATTAAAAAAAGGACTCGATTGGCTTAAATTTGGTGTAAAACTTTTTAGCCCATCTCCAAAACACCGTTGCGGGACTCTAACTTAAAATGACATTGCCAATATTTGGATCAGACATCAAAAACTTGCGTTATTTTGTTTTGTTGGTAAAACAAGATAGATTTATGGCTCCTTTAGTGTCTATCCGGCGGATTCCAACATCCAGGGACCTCTCTAGACGAAAATACTTTTCGCCCATAAAAATTCCGTACAAACAAATTCCTTAGGAGCCGAATGGATATAATGTATTGTAGTGTCGCGAACCACCGCTAGATGGCTCAGCTGCGATCGATTTTTTTTTTGCGCCGGCGACGGATGTTCGCCTGCGCACGCGCTGCATTCTAAATTTGAAATTTTCGCCATTCCCGCTCTCTCTTATAACCCCTTCTCGTTCTAACTGGACATTTTTTTGCGTTTTCGATTCCCGATGCGTGGACATTTTTGTCGGTTTTTTATGTTTATTGCGAAGTGGTCGTCTCTTTTTTATTTTATTTTCTTCTTTTTTTTATACCTCATAGATGGTGTGCCTGTGGTGAAAATGGTAACCCTCGCTGCGCGTGACTGTACAAAGTATTATTACCCACACCTGCCTACCGAAATCATTCATTTACACATCAAAAGACTTTGTCATTTCATCGTCTGTAATTTGACAGAGCTGTAAAATCAGCTGCCTCACCTGTGATTGCTACACAAGGAATATAAATAAAACTTGCCACTTTACGACTCGTGTGCAATCCAAGCTGTGTAGGTACGCGCGTCCGCCACTGTACCATCATAAGGTTTTCGATAATAAAACGCGGCGAGCACAGGCGAAACCCGAATGGCTTGCTCCCGGCTACCGCGGCACCATTGTTGCTAAAGTTTTGCGCACTAGTGCCAGCGAAAATTGAACCTTACAGACATGTTCACTTTATACTGTAACAGTACCACGATAGTTCGCCGTCCGTCCGTCTTAAAAACCCAACTTTTAGGACCATCTTCGCAGCATCCTAGTGCCTCTTTGTACGTAGGCAGTCCCGCCCCATGCGATTTAGAATCTATTTAAAAGGTTCGAATCGTTTTTCAGAAACTTCTGTGCGCTGTTGGTAACGTTCCAAGTAGTTTCTGTATTTCCCAACGATGTCTCATGTATGAGTGATGTCGGCGCGGTGTGATTAGGTTGTTCTGTCCGCTGCTGGCGTTATGTGGGAATGGATTTTTATTAGAGGTTTGTTGGTGTGTAGAGAGTTTTATTTACCTGTCCCGAGCTATGGCAGGTACTATGCTAGGGGTCTTTTTTTTAAAGTTGGCATTGCATTTTGTTAGTGTTCCCCTTAAGTTGCGCCGGTGAAGTAAGTAAAAATAACTTGAAGGGGCCGTAAAAGATTTTTTACTGTGCTATTGAGGACTGTTTGTATTGTACGAGCTTAAAGTCTATCAAACGCATATCTGAAACTTTTTACTTCGACGACTTTCGCGAGGTAGTTACGGAGAAAACGGAAAATTATGAAGAACCTATTTTTGGTGGTAATGACTTAAACTATTTTTCTAATTCCCTGCGACTAAAATTAGACTAGCTGTACCGCGCGATGTTACGGTAGTGTAAGGTTAAGTAGTATATATTAAGTAGTGTTAAGGTAGCTTTCGAACAGTGGAAGAACTTTTTAACCCTTAATCAAACCAGGTTTGGTTTTTTCTGATGGATTTTGGACTCTATTGACGTTTGTTATTCTACTTACCAACTCCATCTCATAAACCCGGGTGATGTTTATCATACAATCTAGCTTTTAAGTACAATGTGAAATTATTGTTTAATGTTTAAATATGTATGCATCCTGTAGTGTTACATACCTTACATTCTCTGAAATTTTTAGATAATTCCAGTGAAGACATTCAATAAGGTTCAAAGTATTTGTTGGTCAAGTGGCAATATACTTCCCTTTGTTTGTTTAAGGGTTAAATAGCCAGTAGTTTCGGAGCCTATTCAATTCAAACAAACAAACAAAAAAATGAAACTTTTTCTCTTTATAATATTGGAGAGGCCTTTGCCCTGCAGTGGGACAACAGTGGCTCAGAATAATAATAATAATAATATTGGTATAGATATATAAGTAGTATATAGGTATATATATCGATGGTCCCAATTAAAAATGTCGGTAGTGGGAATATGTAATAGTGTACTTTTCTACACCGTTAGATTGGCGATATTAAGATCCATAAACTTATACGTAAAGATACATACATACATAAACATCACGCCTGTCTCCCAGAGGGGTAGGCAGAGACTACAGATCTCCATTTGTCACGGTCCTGACATACCCCTTTCGCTTCATCTACATTCATACATGACCTTCGGTTTCGAGTACTTTTCACGCCACCTTCCGCCAGGACATCACCAACCAATACGTAAAGATACCAAAGAAATAATTTAAAAAACCAGATAAGTTTGAAGTATGCACCACAAGTAGTATAGTTTTAATATCCAAAACTATCTTCTCTCCTGAACATGTTCCGTTTTGTAGATCCGACTTTCTTAATATGAACCATCGAAATATCATATCGTCGGCGGAAATCAAACCCGATGTAAAACCGCAAAAATAAATTCATTATGACATTACCGATCAAAATAATACACTCGAACATTAAAAAAAAATAAACACGTTCATTCAAAAATGTCGAGCACGCCGAGACAATAAATATCATCACTCGGTCCTTAGCGGAACACCTCATTCACGCCGAAAAGGAATAATAATAAAAAAAAAACAACAACCTTCCAAGTGTAAGTCGTACTCACACGCCGACGGTTCCGTACCAACTTTTTACTTATATAAAAAAAAATTACGAGCTTCACGCCTTTAATCCCAAAGAGAGGTAGGCAGAGGCACTTGCTAAAGCAAGTACCCACGGTTCACCAAGCGTATTTAACCCAACGTGACAGGGGGTGAGCCATCGCCGTTATAGGGTTCACACACCTTGTGGTGTGCGGGTTTCATCACGATGTTGTCCTTCACCGCAAGAGCGTTGCGTTGCGTACATAGGCTCTGAAAAAGAGTCCCATTGGTACACGTCCAGTAGCCGGACTCGAACTTTTTACTTATATTGTAATCAATAATTGGACGGCCATCTTGTACGTGCCGCCATGTTGGTTTTATTAGTACGTGACATGGCTAAACATGCATTGTCATCCGAACTGTATGTGTATAGAAAAATTCAGCTGAATTTGAGAATATCTTCTTCATAATGGGGAATTTTCTTTGACGTTTTTCTGACAGAATTTCGGGCGGAGAACTGTCATTACTGTCATACTTTCCAAACAAAGTTTGACGTTAATGACAGTTTTTCACACGTTAATTTGAAAGATCGGTCGTCGTCATTGATTTGTAAGATTCAGTCCGAACAAACATAATTATTAAGCCTATACATACATTTGCATGTCACACTTACAAAAGCTTTTTAAAAGTCGAAATTTTCCTTTTACCGTCGAAAGTTTGCAGTAAAACGGTTGTGTTTCGGTTCTAGAATTTTGTTTTTGACGTGACAACTTACGTTTAGTAACTTGATACTGCCGGCTGTATGCACGAAAAACATGACGTCATTGTCCCGTTCCGCATGCGAATGTACTACTAAATACTGCAATGTTTGACGTTGTCACGTCAAACTACCGTCTGTAAAACGACTTTGCAACAGACAACAATTTTTTTTTTCGCTGCACATTAATTATAACTAATTAATTTACATGAATCTCAGCCTTATACCTCAACGCGTTACATACATATAAAGTTTCAGTAATGCGTGCGCATTATGACAATATTTTTGACAGACAGACGGACAACAAAATGCATCACTTTCATAAGTTCCATATTTTACATTTGATTCACGGAACCCCAAAAACACCAAAAAGAACGGCCGTATCTCTGAATGAACATGTCCCTACATAATCACACCTCATGAACCCATAATGAAAATTTATACGAAACATCTGTGCCAAATCCGATCGGTCAAATTACACACTTTGCGCCTTAACATCGTATGAAGGCACTCTGGAATTCGGTCCTTCTAATTTGACTGTACTTCTCGGTCGTGGGTCGTGCCCATCAATCATATAATCGTCTCGCTCTAACGCAGTACGTAGGATTATCTCCCGTCTCACTCCGAGACATTTAAATGCGTTGCGCGTAAGCGAGCGGTGGGACAGGCGCGTGCGACGGCGTTTTTTTTTTCACGTTTTTATTCGATTTGAAAAAAAAATCTGTGAAATTGTGATTGTTCATGCTAGGTGCCCGTTTCAATTTCCGTTTGATGATGCCTTGATGGTGCGCCATTGCGGATGATCTAGCAATCGTTTTTAGATTGTAGTGTAGGTATAACTAAAATATTATGTATAATTAAGTTGGTTAGCCGTGTGGTGACAGCGAATAGAATACATGTGTCACCACCCCATGAGAGGGGGGTCATAAGAGCCGACCAAGGGAACTCTCCTAAGGACGCGCAGCAGCGCTCTCTGTGAGTTAAACCACAACACCACTGCGATCGCCAACCCGCCTGCCAAGCGTGGCGATTAATGCCATTTCCCCCCGAAGGATCGAAATCATTGGGAGAGGCCCTCGTCCAGCAGTAGATGTCATGTCATTAATTTCGACCATGAGAAATAGCACTCAAGTATGACAGTGCAGGCATGTTATCTACACACATCAAAAGTGTCTAGGGTTCAAGATCATTTTTAGCTCTAAAAAAATCTAATTTATTTAAATCATCGAATCTTCTGGATTGGTCTCCAACCTAATTCTCCATGCCTGTATCAATGACTTATCACCACATTTTGAATGAATATTGAATGAATTCAGTTTTTGTAAAATATATTCTTGATTGCAATCTTCTAAAATGTACTTTACACTTTTGATGTGTGTAATTATAGCATTAAGTTTTTTTTTATTTCTTATTTGCCCGTAACTTTTATTTAAATTTCGTTCACTGTGTAAGTATATCGTCTTGTGTGTGGAAATACATATTTATTTATTAATTCATGTGGATTATAATTATGACGATATCATTTTGTCCGAAACTTTACTTAGTAGAAACTTTAATTAATTAACCAATTACTGTAATATTTATGGGACCGCTCTGGGATTTAAAGCACAGGGATTTAACATACATACACGCCTGTCTCCCAGACGTGAGAGGCAGAGACTACAGATCTCCAATTATTAAATATCCTGGTTCTATTGTAGTATGTTGTTTTGTTGAAATTCATAAACTGTCCTTAAAATGTAAAATTAATTAATTCAAAATTCGGGGTTCCGCTATAATTGCTATTACCAAAGCTACGTGCGTATTGTAAAAATACAAAATCAAAGTTTTTGGGGTCACGCCACCGCGTATAAACAACCCAGTATGGATTACTATTACTAAAAGCTACGTGTATTTATTGTATATTGTGTGAGACACACTCAGGACACAAGTGTACGGGACACGTGCTCATTATGACCGGCGTATGCGCCACGCGAGTCGCGTCGTCACGTAGCGAGCACGCGCCCGCGCTGGTGGCGCGTTGCCGCTGTTCACTGCGACACGACACGACACGACACGATTTTCTTAATTGAGGCCGTCAGCGCTAAAGTGGCCTAACCCTAGACTAATCAGTACGGAGATACAGGAGTTTTTAGAATAATGAGTTTGACTTATGTGTGTAGATATTTTATGTAAGCTTATTTTTGACCAAATGTTAATTTTTTTTACTACCAAATGTTTATTTTTTTTACTTATAATTATGGATTCTTTAACACGTTTTTTTTATTTTAACATGTTTTTAATAAATTTCATCATCATCATCATCAGCCCATACCTGTCCACTGCTGGACATAGGCCTCTCCGATTGCACGCCACTGTGATCTGTTTTCGGCTTCTCGCATCCAGCTTAATAAATTTTAATAAATTTACGATGTACTTAAGCCACTTTAGCGCTGACGGCCTCAATCGTAAGTAGGCATGCATTTGACTGCCATCCGACCTGAGGTTATCTGTGGTTCTATCTTGCTGCACGTAATTCAATACGCCTAATATGTAAGCTTAACTTTATGTATTAGTACGTCTTGTGGTTTGACTCACGGATAGTACTTCTGCCCGTCCTTTGCCTCGGGAAAATCTGTACCCAATGAACAATTGTGCTCCATCGTAGACCACATCGCTGCTTAACATCAGACAGGATGGTGGCACAAACGCTTGTTCATAGTGATAAAAAAAAGGTTGGGCTGGTGACACATGTATTATCCGCCATTGTTATATAATATTATTTATTGAGAAGGATACACGGGATAAATTTACCCAGAAGGTGGTGATCTCATTTACAATTCACAAACGTACATCGACGGGCCCGTTGGTGTAGTGGTCAGCATGTCTGCCTCTGCTCCGTAGTGTCGTGGGTTCGATTCCCACCGCTGGCAGGTATTTAGGTGATGAGCTTTTAAGTACTTGTTGGATGTGTCTGGGTGTTTTATTTAGATAAGTATGTATTTAAAAGAAAAAAAAGTATATATATCTCGTTGTCTGATTTCCATAACACAAGTGCTTTAGCTACTTAACATGGGATGAAGGCAATGTGTGTGTTGTTGTAAAATATTTATTATTTATTATACATTCATCATTATAAATTAGTATTAAGTCATATTTATGTTAAGTAAACTTAGCAGTAAGCCTTGGCGATTTGAAAAGATGCCAGTTTCTTCCCGGTTCTTTTGGCCAGTAAAAGAAATTAATTCGAACCGGGGACGATTACTTTTGTTTTAAATTCATAAATGACGTTCATCAAGCTTTGTGTTATTCTACTGTGTATCTGTATGTTATAACACTTATAACGATAAATAAAGAAATTTTGAATTTGAATTTGAATTCGTCGACTTAGACACCTCTTCCGTTTTTTGTTCGGCTAAAATATCACTA
>SJJU01027387.1:0-12186 GCA_012932125.1 Conopomorpha cramerella | reverse complement strand
TCTTTTTTTCTTTGTAATGGTCACGTTCACACTTTTAAAATCGATGGCGTGAGGCACGCAAAACTTTTCAGAACCAGCAGTGATACTTTTTTTTAGCGAGGTAATCGCGAGAGTCGAACACGGCTTTGATAGCATTTATTTCTTTACGCTGGTGTATGTGTATGGATGAGGAGGAATACACAAAACAGGATGCAATCTCGGCCTTTTTATTGTCACAGCGGTGTAGGCAGAGGCATTTGCTAAGTAAGGGAAAAACTATCGCCTTTATGTATTAAAATGAACTTAATATCATTCAATTCAATTCAATTCGTTTATTGCACTCATGTTACAGCAAAAGTTCTTAAATAAATAGTAAAGTATTAAACATGAACCCTGTGAGGGCAAAATCAACAGTATGGTTAGTAGTACACTCGCCGTGTGTGTGGTACTAACTACACTTACTTCATTATAAACTAAATTACAACTAAATCCTACTCTTGTGAACGTTAATATTATACTATGACAATTAATACAATAACAATAACAATTGACATCAACACCATTCCATAAAGAACCCAATCGTAAGTATAAAGTAACCTTAGGGCCTTATTTAAGGACACGCGGCGAGTTGCGCGTACGCGTCGTGCGCTCATGCAGTCGTCGTTTTTTACGGTCGAAAAATTCTAAATGTATGTGCACCCTACACGAAGCGCAACGCGCCGCGTGACTAAATGGGGCTTCATGTTGGAAACTACATTTCGTTTCGTTTCACCTCATTCGTTTTCAAATCACAAAAACGATGGAATCACAAACCGGACTATCGTTTTCTTATTGTTCCAACCTCACATCTCATCCATGTCTCTCAAACCAGAATGTATACAAATACGTGTATATACATACCTACTAAGGAAATAATGCTAAATTACCTGAAGGAAAATTGCGCCAATTTTCCCACAAAACTCCCAGTGCAACTTGTTCGACTCCCAACAATTTTCTAACGCCTTTTACTCGACAATGAGTCCCGACATGGCGATCTCTTTGTACCGAAATCAGCACAAGATGAACTAAGCCATCACAGCTTGACCCATATAATTTAAAGATAAACAAGGAATACTAGCTCAGGGAAACTTCCAAAAATTGTCTGCAACGATCTGTCCAAATATACACTCGATATAAAATACACTTGGAAGCTAATACAGAAAATGAACCCTTTCAGATAATACGTAGAAGATCTGCACCGATGAAAAATAAGACTCTATCTTTGAGGATGCTTTTACAAAATGTGGAGCTCCAAAGTCTGGATTTAACACCGTTGCATGCTGGGATTAGGTAAATAAGTATAGGTATTTTAGCAAGTGCTGATTGTGAAGGCGATACAAAAAAAAATGGAGCAACAAAAAAATCTATTTCGGGGCTAAAAATCTATTTGACTAAGATATCTAGGGTGTCAGAGACTGACATAATTATAAGTAATGATATACTTCTGGGTGTTCCCAGAAGCACACAACAAATGTCTCAGCACAGTTAAAGCGCGTATGAGAAACTATTTCGGAAGCGGGAATCGAACCCACGATGAGCTTTTCCATTCTTAGTCATCACGAGCTTACTTCTAGTGACTTGGGTGCGCAGCGTATAGCTTTCCTGCTCGTAGTGATCTGAAGGGATAGAGACGAGAGTAAACCTATGTGATTTTGAAATTACCCTTTTTATTATTATTTTGACATAGATTAAGTCAAGGGGAAAATTGGTTCGATTTTAAAGGGTCTTTGCAAATAAACCTATATTATGAGCATTGACCAACTCGCCAGGACTACGCGACAGATTGAAAGCAAACAAGACTCAGTGCTGATAGATCAGAACCTTTCGTTGCCTCTTATTCACTTATCAGATGCCAGTTCTAAAGAGAGAAAAATGTCCAAAAAGAAAATAGAGCACCAAAAAGTCTCACACAGCATTGACAAAATTGCTGTTTCAGACTTTTTCTTTCTTTTACGCTGGCTGTACCTATAGAAAATAGGCTAAAGTTCTACTATACACTCCAGAGATTGTTCTGACGTTGTATCATTAATAAACTCTATTATCGTAAAGCTCAGTATACTTTGGTTACATGGTGTGTAGATCTGAACTGTTGGAGGATCAAAGTTTTTAGCGACCTAATTTTTCTTTTTGTTGACACTGTGAAGGCAATTTTTGTTGTAGCTCTCGCTCTGTCTTTCTCTTTAAGGGATATTTTTGGAGCACTGTTAGGCTCTCGAAAGTCCTGTGACGTCAAGGAATGATGAATTAGCTGTATTTCTTAAAGCCTGGTACAGTGAATCTAACACTACCCTTATACAGTTTATTGGCTTTTAGAATAAGCTTGACGGTCTGGTAATTTATTTACTTCTATCCTTCTCTGACTACTTGCTAAAGAAGTGAGATAGAACTACAAGATTTCCGGCTATTAAGTTAATGAACTATACCTATCATGTACACCTGTACATCTTTCATATAAACACGCTTTTCAAGTGCAAACAACGCCATCTGGCGGGCATGGAACGATACGAAAATCAAAATGGGCGCTCCCATCATGAAAATTCTTAACACCTCGAAATTCAGCGCAGGTAACCTCCGTCATAAACTAGATAACAAGCAAAAAGTTCGAGTGTTACCAGAACGATCCATTACGTTAAGTTATGAATTACCCCGCGCGGGGCAATTCAAGTGATGTATGAATTTGCTTCCGGACCGGGGACTATAAGTCAGTTTGGAATGCCTCTGGCGGAATACCCCTTTAATCTCTGGCGTGTATCCTTTTTTGAACGCACTTTAAACTTAATATTTTACTCACAACGCCGCTGTGGGATACTCGTATTAGATGAAGATATCGTACGTAAAAAGTTATTCTCTCATAGAGTTGTTGATGTCAAAATTTCCTACAAAATTATGATGACGAATAAGTATCGTACAAAATGCAGCAACAGATAATAAAAAACCGTATGTAAACCTCGGATCTGCTCGAAAATAATTAAGAAAATCGTTTTTGGCCGGTTTGTATATGTGTCGCGTAATGGGTTAGACAGAAGGTGTAATTTGTACATATCTTACTTACCATGTGATACTACTGTATGCTCAACTATAGCTATCACAACAACTTAATCATGATCCCATAGCCACCATATTATGACTATTATGAGGTTCTACACTCATTTTAATAATAAATAGGTATTTTCATTAGGTACCATATTATTTTTTAAGACGATTTTTAAGATGTTTATGACCACCGTCCTGTTTGATGTTAAGCAGTGATATGGTCTACGACGGAGAACACCTCCTTACTCCTATTCACCATTGATTTGAAAACCGGACTTGTTTTAAAAGTACCTAGGTGCACAAAAATAAAATATGCTCGAGTTTCACTATGAAACGATATCGATGATCCATCAAATAAGCAGACGTTATCATATTTAAATCATTATTAATTTATCTTTCAGCTATTCTAAGAATAACAGCTGACTCATCGTGGGCGGGAAGACGAATAGGTTCTGATTCAGAATTTCGACTTTAGAGATAGTTAGCAACAAGTGAAATAACTAAATTAGCCTTGATTGTGCCTTTTCATAGTCAAACTTCTCTGTTATTGAAATGACTGATTTAGAGTTATTGTGCGAACCGCCAGAATAAGGAATGACTTGCCGAAGTATGTGTTTCCTGCGCATGTAGTCTGGACAACTTCAAGGCTGAATAGGTATATTGTATATAGAATAATTAAAAAAATAATTATTTTGTTATTTTTCAAATTGTTGCTTAAACCCGACTCTGTTCCTTTTGGCTATACGATCTGAACACAATATGGTTTGAAGCTGCTCTTGCGAAGTTTTGAAAGCGTGCTTACTAAGAAATATTGTCCAGGGTCAAGGTATGAAGTGTTCGGTACTATGCTAGAACTAGTGACCTTTTTTTATCGCTAAGATTGTTCTTAGTGGCGTTTGACGACCATCGTATCTGATGTTAAGCAGTGTTGTGGTCTACCTATTTATTTAATTTAAAATACTTATTAGCAACTTCTACTGAAAAGGTACAAAACTAGATTTTTTAAAAATTTGGAACTGTATTCGACTCTTCGCCTTTTCGCAAGGAATTTGAAAAGTCGAGCTTAAAGTAGCAACTGTTAATACTGCAAACATGAATCCATCGTAGACCGCATCGCTGCTTAACATCGGGCAGGATGGTGGTCAAACGCTTGTTCATAGTGATTAAAAAAAATATATACCCGTGCGAGTACGTTCGTATTAAGTACATGCATCAAAAAAATATTTTTCCCGTTAACAATTTGAAGTAGCTTACGAAATGAGATGCTGGGTGTGACGTCTTAACAAAACATGTTTTCATGAGCGGTGGAAACGCACGCGAAGTATACAGTCTGTTATATCACAATTATAATGCATGAAGAAGGTAAAAAATAACAGATGTGCAAGTAATAACTTAAAGAAATAAGAACCGACTTCAACTAGTAAAATTTGAGATTTTTTATGTGGTTTTTTCATGGATACCATTGTCGGAACTGAACCAAATGTATATGGTACCAAACGGGAAGCACCAGCTTTCAATAAAAAAAAAACATTCAAATCGGTTCACCCAAGCGAAAGTTCTGAGGTAACAAACATAAAAAAAATACAGACGAATTGAGATACTTCTCCTTTTTTAAAGTCGGTTAAAAATAATCCTAATTTAGAAACACATTTTGTAAGCAATTTATTTTTCATTGCAGGTTTGTCTTCTTATTAAGTAGGCGCATGAAACGTTATCCGTCCAATTTTCGCCGCAAGATAAATTACAAATTTTTATTCGCAATTTCTGTATAATCTGTCCCGCAAAAGAATGAATAATGCAAAAAAAGAGATATTATTATAAAGTCTTCCAAAATTCAAACATTCAACAAGAAACCTAATTCAGTTTAGGACATTATCTGTAATAAAATCAGCGAAGAAAATTAAAGAGTCCCAAAACGGATTAAAAAAGATAACTTAGTCAGCAGAAAAATAAACAACCAAACGAAATTACTTGGGTTTTAATATCCATGCAGAAAAACAAAAAGCAATCTGTCTTCGATGTGGGTTTTTTATCGCATCAGCTACGTTGTACTTTCATTTGGATTTAGTTTTCAGTTGGAGTTTTGTGGTTGTGCAGCTATTTTGAGGTTCTTGTTCCCTTTAGGTCGTAAAGTGAAGTAACGACCAATACTTGACTTTGTAGTCTTTGTTTTATTTTCTGTTTTAGGGAGCCTACGCATGAAGAATGCTTGCCTACCAGGTATCTTAGATCCCACCTAATATAGATGACGTTTCGCCATTCTCCTGATGGTCCTATAGTAAAAGTGCGAGGGGAGTAATAAATTCAGAATTTTCATAACACCTTCTCCAGAATGCAGCCGTTTAAAAATAATCTGACATTTATATGACTTATGTTCAAGACTAGTGAACTCCCGCGATGCCATATGCCTAGTTTCAGTAATAATTTCTACTAAAAATACTACTAACGAGTTTTTGAACTAAACTACTATTAACGTTTTTCTGATGTAAATTTCTACCCCTTTTTTCCCCCTTAGGGGGAATCCTTTCATATCTCACGTAAACATCATAAAAGTAACCCCTGAGCAATTTCAGCTTTCTAGGGTCTTGGGGCTTCGGTTTGGGCTGGGCGTTGATAAGTTAGTGATGAATGTGTCAGACAGATCTTTGAGTTTTATATTATTATATAGATTATTTCGACATTTACCGTGATCATCGCAAAGTACAAAACAAAGTTTAGTTCAGCATAACATCGTTAGTTTTTGTCCCATAAATCTTGCCTTTCCATGTTACGCGATCTGAGAGATATTTAGATGTAGGGGTATATTTCTTGCCGTTGACAAAGTTTATGTACCAGAGAACTCAACTGATTTTAGGCATGGATACAATTTTATTGTACAGTGATAAAACATTTCACAATAGTTAGTTGTTTTCTCAGTAAATCATGGAGGTACAAAATAGAATTAACGTACTGTACAGTTAAAACTTGATTGTAACCCGTGAATACATCCTCAGGTCATGATAAAGGAAGAAAGAGAATTGTCGTAAAATCATTTTGCACTACATCCTAAACTATAGTGAATGTAAAGCATAGAAATCTGGGGCAAATTCACAAAGGAGGTAAATGTTTTAAGCACTGCTTGTACTCTCTTGAAATGAACTGGCGTTACTTAGTAAACTCTTGAGCAGAAAGGATCACCTTATTGCACGATGCAGCTTAAGAAATCAGCGAAGCAAATCCCGCCAGGTCCAGATTCGGAGTCGTATCTTTTGCACAAGTTGCAGGAAACAGTTTAGACGGCGAACTTAACTAAGTTAAAAAAGTTAACAGCACAATTAAAAAAGTTTTTTCAAAATTTACGTGCATCCGGATCCGTTCCTTTTATTTTCTTTTGTACTGGTAATTCGAAATGCGAGAAGTGTTTTTTTTTACATTTGAAAGCTTTTTTTTTATTGTGCAAAGTCGTGCGATAAAAATAAAAGTAATAATTTTGTACCAGAAGGGGTAGTTAGATACATTTGCAGATTTAGTGGTAAATAAAAGGATGTTCTAAAAAAAGGAATATAACGTTCCTTTGTGTCGTAGTCGTAAAACTAGCGCATGTTATTGAAAACAAGACAGTGACTTATTTGCATAATCATAAGAGTTTAATTAATTGCTAAACTTGACGTAAAGCGAAACGAAAATCGTCTGATTACAAAGTCAAGTGATCTATTTATACTACAGTCACTTTTCATAAGGCTGAATATTAAATATCGTAATAAGTGCTAAAGCGACATCAGTACAGACAGAAATTAAACAAACCGCCATCACCACTTGTGCAAGAAGCAAACAAAACCGATTTAACTTTCGCCTTGTGAACTGACTTAAGAAGACTCCTTCACTTACAAACCTTGGGCATTTAAATTGGCCCCTTATTTCGTACACTACTGGAGACTGCGGAGGCTCCTTAACTTAGTTGTCTTATGACGAAACTCATTATTTTAGGGAACGAAGTTGAAAGCTATTAGAGAATCTAGGACGCGGGAGTCTCTTGCGTTCTGTGGTACTCTTTTGGATTTCATGTTTTGTAAAGATAGATACATATCGAAGACAAGGAAGAGTTTAAGCTATGTCCAAGAGTATAAAGTCTTACTAGTAAGCAAGGAGTGGCTCGTTCAATCGCAGTAATTAGAGCGTACACCGATTCGATGTAATTTATTAAATGATCGCGGTGTTTGTTATGAAACAACTGGACCGATTTTTGAAGCGATTTAAAAAAGGTATCTTCCTCAATATTATTTTTATGTTCGTCTTTTAATAATTCTTTTTTTTGGAAAGATAATATTTCAATGGTGGCCTTATGACAAGAATGTAAGGGTTTGATGATAACTTTTAACAATTTTAGTACTGGATGATGTCGGTTCTTTATTTTAAGTATAATTGTAGGAAATAATTATATTTTATGCACATCGGGAAGGTCTGAGAAACGGTCATTATCTTTTTTTATGTCCCTACCAGCTGTAACCTATCTAGCAGCTGTGTTTTTTCAATGCACGAGGCACAAAATGGACCGTTGGAGCTGACCAAGACGTTGGGATTATTGGGAAATAAGCTGGGCAGAAAAATCATTTGCATAGTAAGTGTATATTTATATGTCACATAACACTCAATGAAACCAGCATACTAAATGCTGTGTAGAACAAGCACAACAGTTACAATTCACAACAGCTCGATTCTAATAATTAGCACCTCGATTATACTAATTAGCGATGACCTGGGTCCAATTTTAGTTGTGCAACATCATCAGCCACGAAAAGTCCACAGCTGAGCGAAGGCCTCCCCAATGGTTTCCATGATCAATTGGGGGGTGAATGCCAATAATCGGCACGCTTGGCAGGCGGGTTGGCGATAGCAATGGTGTTGTTGTTTAACTCACAGAGAGCGCTGCTGCCTGACTTCTGGAGAGTTCCCTTGGTCGCCTCTTACGACTCCCAAGACGGGAATAGTTGGGCTGGGGTGGTGACACATCTCCGTCACCAATAAAATAGTCGTGCGAATTAGAATAATGTTGTCTGGACCAGTATTTTATACATGAATAGTTCATTCAGTGCACGAATGCCAGTGACAGAGTGCGACATAACCCTTAATCAGACAAGGTTAGGTGTTTTTCTGATGGATTTTGGACTCTATTGACGTTTGTTATTCTAATGACCGACTCCATCACATAAACCCGGATGAAGTTTATTATAAAATCTAGCTTTTAATTGTAAAGCTAGATTTGGTGAATTTATTGTTTACTGTTTAAATAGGCAAGTGTCCCTTATGTGATATCTTCTCTGAAATCATTAGTTAATTCCAGTGAAGACATTCAATAAGGTTCAAAGTATGTGTTGGCCAAGTGGATATATAGTAAGTAGCCTTTGTTTGATTAAGGGTTAAGTAGCATTCTACATTTTTAAATGCATTTTCTTAGCCAATTCGGCCGTTATTCTTTTTTCTACCTTCAACTTGACCGGGATCTGTTCATTAATCTCCCATTTGCGGCAAACCGCTTTAGCAATATTTCCACTCCGATTTCGCCGTTATTTGTCAAACTGTGCGGTGGTCACGTTGGAACTTTTACAAACTTTGACTGCAATTCCCGACCGCAAACGGTTTGCCCACTGTCACATCGTCTAAAATACTTGGATATGAAGTTATACTGTATTGCATACAACACAGAGTTCACCCGATACCGGTTTCGTTACCTCAAACGTGATTTTTTCGTATCAAAGCGAGAGCCGAGGTTTGAAGATATTTCCACTCGAGACAATAAAATATTGTTCCCTGTGTTTCTTTAACTTGAAAACTTTACAGGGGATAAATGAAAGAAGGAACTTTTGAGATTTATAACTGATTGTTTCGGTATTGCTGCTGCCCTGTCCACTTATTACGATTATGAAAAGATTAATAGGAATGGCAGTTTTACGACAGCAGTAAGGTCTGTGTATCTTCAAGTCAAATGTTGACAATAGGCACTTGTTGGTCTGATTATGTGTTCTAATAAAAACAAAGTACAAAGTTACTGTAACTGTGTGTGTACAAGTGTGGTGGAATTAATATAACTATAATACAATCGAATCTTGTATATATAAATAAAAGATTGTGCATCTGTGTGTTCCAGTGGTCGGATACTTGACTTGCAATCGTGAGGTTGCGTATTCAAGATGTTTTTTTTATCATGGGGAAATCCGTTATGGATACCCAACGCTGGGTCAACGGCGGGGTTATGTGGGACTTGCACCCACTAAAACCTCACGGTGACCACTCGCGCGTTATTGCCGGAGCCTCCGGAACGACCTTAACCACTACATCCAAGGGCGGCCCCAGGCCCTCACGGATCATCTCTGACATGAGAGACGGCAGCGCGTCTACGCACCCCTCAGCTCCTCAAGACTGAGAAGACTGAAGATGTAACAATGGAACTTAGACCCTGTCAGGGGCATTTGCTTTCCGAATGCCCCTGTCTACTCAGCTTTGGGATGAAGAGGATGGAAGTTATTATTTTTATTATAGATAAGCTGGCCACGTTGCTTGTATGTCACTGGATCTTTGGACAAAAAACGTGATGGCCTGGCTTCCAATAAACGGCAAGAGACAAAGGGGCCACCTTCGGAAGAGATGGCGCGACGAGTTCGGCCGCCAGAACAAAAATTAGTGAACATCACAACAGAATCGATTTTTCCACTCTTAAGAGTGGAAAAGTATCTGTATGACCTGTATATCTATATCCCTGCATTGGGACCCAGCAGGATGGTAATAATAATAAAACAATAGGTAATACAGATCTTATTTATCGGATTAAAGTAAACTACTGACACTTTCTAGTTAATGACATACTTTTAGAGCAATTCCCGTAAGTTATAACGAGGATGGTGTCACTTGACAAAGCTTCGACTAGTAATAATTATAAAACGATCACGGGAATCGCACAAAGGCATCCCACTAACTAGAAAGCAGGTAAGTTTGTGATAATATTCGGTGAAATGTGTCTATTTATTGCTTTTTCATGGAAACCGAACTAGACGGACTTTGGTGAAAGGACAGATCCACTGGATTATTACTTTTTTTATCCTTACATTCATACGAGAATGATGAGAGCGGGTAACATGACTTTCTGGCAACACTGCTGCCGTTGAAGGTAGAAACGTGCATGCTTATATATAGTATGTGTAGATACTTCTATGCAGGTACTTCTAAGTTCCTTTAGAGTGAACTAGTAACATATGCAAAAATGTGGAGGGTTTATGAGCCTTATAGCCGTTTTCACTAACTTATAGGGGACCGTAGGGGTTACCGAAGAAAACAAATTTACTGTAAGCTGGTGGAAACGAATATTTTTTTTTATAAAAAATAATAACACCGAATTAAAAATCGGAACTAAGAAGTTTTTTCAAAAGGTAGATACCGAACGAATTTTGATGAAATAATACATTTTTCATTATTGTCGGAGTCTTATGAATATGGAATAACTTACCAAATAAAAGTCAAATAAAACCAACAACGCAAAATTGTGAACCTCCTTTTATTGGAAATACGGTCAAAATCAAAGTCAGTACATGTCACATCATCATAATCAGCCTACACTTTTCCACTGCTGGACGTAGGCCTGTCCAATTGCACGCCACTGTGTTCCACATCTGTTTACGGGTTCTCGCATCCAGCTTCTGCCAGCTATCTTGCGCATATCATCAGTGCACCTTGCCTCAGAGCATCCTACACTCTGATTGTCGAGTGTAGAAATGTCACATATCAATATATAAAACAGAACAGTCTTTCTATTCTTTTCGTGATCCTTCTATGGACAATTTATGTTCAGTTAAAATTGACAGGGAGTGAGCCCATCGCCGTTATAGGGTTCACACAAACACCTTGTGGTGTGCGGGTTTCATCACGATGTTGTCCTTCACCGGACGAGCGTTGCATTGCGTACATAGGCTCTGAAAAATAGTCCCATTGAAGCCGCGACTCCCGGTTGCAAGTCAAGTATCCGACCAACAGGACCACAGACGCTTACCAACTGGACCACAGAAGCCTAAAATTGAATTTCTCTTACTTAATGGAATTTCGCGCCTATTCCAATACGTCTTTTTCGAAGTCTGTTTAAAACAGAGACAAATATCGCAGGCAACCTCCACGCGCCCGATAGTAAATATCACAACATTTTGGCGTCAAAGTCTTACAATAACAACATTACTCATACCTATTTTGTTTTAGATAAACGTATCGCATATTTTTGCATGATATTTGCCAGGATTTTGCATATTTTGATAGAATATTATGAGAAAACCTGTATCTTCAATTCAATAGAGTCATTAGCATATCAAATAACTTAAAACATGCTAACATTATTTAGTATCTTAGGTAGAAAATAAACATTTAGTCCTTTTTAGTAACAAAATCAAAAGTTAATTTTAAGAGTGTGTCTGTGGCATAGTCATCTACTTGGACTTGCAGACGTAAGGTTGTGGGTTCGAATTTAACTGTACTAAATGGCCTCTGGTACACGCATGGAACTCTTTTTCAGGGCCTATGTACCAACGCTCTTACACATAATGAAATCCGCATACCACAAGGTGACCATGGACCCTATAAATAAAGGCGATAGGCCAACCCTGTCACCTTGAGTTTGCTGGCTGAACCGTGGGAATTCGCTTGTCACGTGGAACTTTGTAGGCATGCCTTCTAGATTATAACTATAACCTAGGTTATGTTTTCTTAAAATAATGAAAATTTTTGGTAAAATGGGTGTCTACATGACTGATCTTTTGTCTTTAGGTCTAGGAGCATTCTGGTCTTCCACCTTCTATCCGAAATCCGGTGACAAAGTGTCACGAATTTCGTCAAATCAAATGTGAATTTCTCTAGGCATCAGAAGGCTCCTGAAATGAATACCTTGAAATCGGTCACTCAACAAACGGATTTACCTACACATACCCTCACATCCTTAATCCTCAAAAGGGGCCTTTAGGATCACAAGCCACATTTAGCAAAATAAGAAGTTCAGAATGTTATAGCTTATAGCCTGAATAAACCAAAATCTCCAGATCCCATACTCAGTTCCTACGACATGCCAGGAAGGAAGGCAGAATAGAGTACATGACGGGCCCGTTGGTGTAGTGGTCAGCATGTCTG